>JAODAL010003485.1:0-173036 GCA_025379985.1 Phyllomedusa bahiana
AAAATGTTTTAAAAAAACCTATCTAAAATTTACACTACGGCCACTTTATTAGGTACACCAGCAAAGTAACGGTTGGCCCCCCTTTTGCCTTCAAAACTGCCTCAATTCTTCATGGCATAGATTCCACAAGGTGTTGCAACGATGCTCAATTGGTACCAAGGGGCCCAAAGAGTGCCAAGAAAATTTTCCCCACACCATGACACCACCACCACCAACAGCCTGAACCGTTGATACAAGGCAGGTTTGGATCCATGCTTTCATGTTTTTTACGCCAAATTCTGACCCTACCATCCAAAAGTCGCAGCAGAAATCGAGACTCATCAGACCAGGCAACGTTTTTCCAATCTTCTACTGTCCAATTTCGATAGCTTGGGCAAATTGGAGCCTCATTTCCTGTTCATAGCTGAAAGGAGTGGCACCCGGTTTGGTCTTCTGCTGCTGAAAGCCCATCTGCCTAAAAGTTCGCCGTACTGTGCGTTCAGAGATGCTCTTCAAACCTACCTTGGTTGGTAAGGGGTAGCTATTTGAGTCACTGTGCCTTTCTATCACCTCGAACCAGTCTGCCCATTCTCCTTTGACCTCTGGCATCAACAAGGCATTTCCGCCCACAAGACTGCCGCTCACTGGATGTTTTTTCTTTTTCGGACCATTCTCTGTAAACCCTAGAGATGGTTTGTGTGTGAAAATCCCAGGAGATCAGCATTTCCCTGAAATACTCAGACCACCCCTTTCTGGCACCAACAACCATGCCACGTTCAAAGGCATTCAAATCACCTTTTTTCCCCCATACTGATGCTCGGTCTGAACTGCAGGAGATGTCTTGACCATGTCTACATGCCTAAATGCATGAGTTGCCGCCATGTGATTGGCTGTTTAAAGAATTAAATGTTTAACGAGCAGTTGGACAGGTGTACCTAATAAAGTGGCAGGTGAGTGTATACTGATAATAAAAGTGGAGTTTTGCAGGTAACAAAGAGACCTGCAGTTACTAGAAATGATGTTTATCCAATATAAGTTCAGGCTGCCCAAAAACCAGGGAAAAATTTCAATAGCAAAACTGTTAATAAATAAAGATAAACCCCCTACAATGTCTACACTAAGTCTTGGTGAACTTTATCCAGTGTTCTTTATAGATAGAGCTTGTCTGTGTTCCGCCCGCGGCCCCCCCCCCCCCCCCCCGCCCACCGCCGCGACTTTCCAGCGGTTTTAAAGCTGCTTTAAAATTCTATAGCTAACTACATAAAATCTTCAAATCTCTAATCTAACTAAATTGGAAGGATCACAGCTAATAGTAGAGGTTTCTCTGTGCAGAAATAGACTAATTTCGCTGAGCTGTTTGGCCACAGGCAGAACGCAGGTCTTATCCCTATGAGACGCCGAGAGACACTGAGGCTGAAACAGGAAACACTGTTCTATGTAAAACGAGGTCATGTGATTTTTCCAGCCAATCGCAACCATACACATCCCAGTCATGACGTCGCACACACATCTCACCCTGCTCTATTTTGTAATCTGATTTGCTGGCCGCCAAAATTACAGGAAGCGCCGAAAAAGGCGCAATCTTAATAGATGATGCACAGATTTTAACCTTAATTATCGCATGATCTGGAAATTTCGATCACCATAAAAACCTTGCCGATTTCAACTTTGTCGATAAAAATCGCTCAACACTAATCATGACCCCTAAAGGTCAAGTACCCAAGGAGAACTAAAAGTTCATGTAAATAAAATAAAAAACCTGTTTAAAAGTGTAAAAATAAATAAAAAATATTTAAAGCTCAAATTGCCCCACTGTTGCAATTTTATAAGTAAAAAAGAAAAAAATAATAAAAAAGTTACAGATAGGGGGGCGTAGCTTGCTATGGCTGTGTAAGGACGTGTGCTCTGCAGCTCCTAGGCCTCTACATCTTTAATCCGGGCTAATCGGCCTCACAGAGATGGGGAAAGCCAACAAAAAACGCCGCGGACTGTGCCCTCGGTCCACTTCTGCTTCCTCCCAGGGGATATTGCGCAGTGTTTGGGCGCTTTGCTGCTCTCATGGGCCCTGAGGAGAAGGACGCTGTGGGTGATGGCTCCCAAGATGGCCGCGCTGACCCTGCACCAGACCTCCCTCCACACCGTCTGCCTGCAGTGCCGAGCCTACCTTCTACACGCTCCGGTCGCGCAGGGGCACCTTCAAGGCGGTGATACAAGCTAACTCCCCGCCGGCTCCTGCTTCCTACACCTCCCGCCTCCACAGTGCAGAGATCCACACCGAGTAAGCACCCTGCGGCCGGCCCGCTGGTGGATCCGGTGACGGTGGCCTCTCCTTCCGCTCGGCAAGCTTCGGGGGACCTGCCCTGCCTGCCATATCTCCCCACGGTGGATCGGAAGACTGGCGGTGCGCCCATCTCACCTACACTCTCCGGCGCTGAGGAGTATGCTGTCGGGCGCGGGCGCCCTGGCTCCCCGCACTCCTTCACTCCGGGTGCCGTTCCTCCTTCAGCGCAGCTGACCGCCGCGCAACAGCTGGGGCCTGCCGCCTCTATGGAGCCGGATGGAGGAACAAGTCCTGTTGTGCTTCCCCCAGGACAGCAGGTACCGGGCCGGGTGCAGTCTCAACTGACTGTGGACTCACTCACCTCACTTTCTTCACCCCCTGCGCAGTCTCCCCTGCCCACCTCCACTCTGGGGTCTGCCTCCCTACCTCCTGCTCCTCTGCCTGGTGGGCATCGGCAATCAGCTCCCCTGGCTCAGAAGGCCTCCTCCTACTGCGGGCTCCCATCTGTCCCCCCAGGATGGTGCCCGGATCATACTGGGGGCTCCAGCAGCTTCCGCCTGGCAGGCGTACAGGGGGTATCTGCCACTCTAGCAGGCTCCGGGAGGGCCTCGCTCTCCCCCTCAGGGCAATCCCCTCAGCCTATGGGGACCCACACTAGCATGGACTCTCCTGTCTGCCTTCCCGCCTCTCTGGATCAACCGGCACATCACTCTCCCTCAGGGCCTTCACCTAGTGCTTCCAATCCTGCCAGCACTCCCAGGGGCCCGCTGGACCCACCCCCTCTGGGGCAACTGGCGCCAGCTGCGCCCTCGCCGGCCTGGTCCATGGGCTCTTCGTGGTGCGCCACCTCTACAGGTAGAGACTTGGACTGCTGCCCTGCACCTCAACGGTCCACCTTCCAGGCCACTAGTCCTCATGTCTCTATCTCCTCCAGTTATCCTATGGATGCACATTTCACGGATCCAAAGGCGGTGAATCCAGATTACGCTCAGGGTCCTGATGGGGCACTACTCTCTAGTCCCTTTGGAGTGCACTCGCTCTCGTCTGTCGCTTCGGATGCTGGTCGGGATCACCCTTTGTCGCCCCGGTCCAGCGTCTGCAGTCAGCCGGTGACACTTGCCGACATGCAACAGCTTACCTGGAATCTGCCGACGAGGCAAGATATTTCTTCTATGACTCAGCGACTGCTCGGGGAATGGAGGAAAGAATTTGCCCAATTCCGTTTGGAACTCTCTACCATGTCTAACAAAGTGGACTCCCTTCAGCATGCCCAAGAGTCGTCCTCCACTACCATATCTGCCCTGCAGGGAGTGGTACAACAACACACCTCCCAGCTGTTTCATCTTCAACAACACCTGGATGATGTAGAGAACAGGGTGCGGCGCAACAATTTGCGTATCCGTGGGCTTCCTGAAACGGTTCCTGCCTCTGATCTCTATTCAACTGTCTCTGCTATTTTCTTTTTTTTCCAGCAAAATATGTTTTTATTGAAGGAAAAAGCTGACAGTATTAAACAGTAACGTTTGACATGAGTATTACATTGTACAGGTTCATAAATTCAATGTACATGTGCCGGAGAACAGTAGCGTAAGACATCAGAGGAGAACTAAAATTAAACATAAGCAAAACTCTAACATGAACCAAGTTACAGTAATAGGAATCTTCTAGGTACAGGCCAGTATAAGCACTTAACTGGGGTGTTGCATTCAATATATGTCGTCATAAACAACCATAAATGCCAAGGGTGTCCACCGATGAGGTTCGCAGAGAGTGGCTCCATAGAATAGGAAAGCGGAGAAAACCGTGTTTACCCTCTTATTATTTATTTATTTTATTTTATTTTTTTTTTTTCTTTTATATAATTGTGTATCTCTTTCTCCCCTCTCTTTTTCCCCTCCAGGAGATGCTAACCAGGGTGGCCCTGTCCTGGGGTCACTGCCTATAATAAGTGGATTCTGTCCAAAGGGACCAACTCTTCCTAACTGAGGCTACCTTATGAGGGGGAACTAGTAGACTGGTTTCTGCGTGAAATTGGGTGTTTACCCTAGACAGGACCTCTGCGATGGAAGGGGTACTAGGTGATTTCCAAGAGGCAGCTATTGTGAAACGAGTAGCAATCAATATATGGGCAAGTGTTGTGTGGTAATCGGGCGGCAATGTATGATATAGTAAGTCTAGTAATGCCATTTCAGGAGCAAGTGTGAGTCCCGTCCTTAAGGACATCCTGAAGTAACTTTTCTACTTTGTTCCATAGGGGCTGGACTACCGGGCAGCTCCACCACATGTGTAGTAATGAGCCTACTTGTCCACACTGCCTCCAACATAGGTCAGAATATTCTGGGGATGAATGGGCAATGCGAGTGGGGGTTAGGTACCATCTCAATGTTATTTTTCTACTTAGCTCCAAGTGATTGGCGCAGTTGGAGTGTTTCCGCGCGATATTTATGGCTTGGGACCAACACTCCGGGGAGAAGGTTAGGCCTAAAGAGTTTTCCCATCGGACCTCGTAATCTGGTTTCACAGGACTTCCATCATCGAGAGGTTTCGGTATACGCTGAGAGGCCTCCTTTGGTTGAGGAGCTATGCCATAACACCTATGAAAAGGGGAGGGAGGGCCTTCTCTTACAGGCCACTTCATTGCCTGAACTGCATGTCTGATTTGCAGGAAGAGGTAGAACTGACTACGGGGAATTGGCAAGTGATTAACATAACTCTTCGAATGTGCAAAAATGTTGTTCCCCGCAATCAGTTCTCCCAGTGTATGTATTCCTAAGTTTATCCAAAGTTGTATAGGAACCTCTGGGGCAAGACAGTACAGTATGGACAGCAGACATCTGTTTCGGGTGACGTTAACCCTACCTGTCGTGGCTATGTGCTTTCGCCAGGCGTTTGCTGCATGAGACATTGTAAATAGACTCAGAGTAGGCGGTTTCCAGCCAAACAACATAGCTAAGAGGTAATCCCTAAAAGTACCCTTGGGGAGAATTGAATTCTCTAGTGACAACCAGTGTTGAGTCACTGAGGAACACCAGAATGCGGAGAGCGGTTCTAACACCGAAGCTACGTTGTATTGATAGAGGTTCGGAACAGATAAGCCTCCAGCATCAGATTTCCTGAATAAGTTCTGCTTATTTATCCTGGGTTTCTTCTTGTTCCAGATAAAGTGGAGGAGTTGGTTCTGCAGCCTGGCCACGAGATCTTTAGGGAATAGGAATGGTAAGGATCTGGATATGTAAAGAAATTTAGGTAATAGTAGCATTTTTGTCACGTTGATACGCGCTAGCCACGATAGTTGGAATTTACTGAGTCTAGTAATTTCTTCTGTAAATGTTTTACTAAGATCTGCTAGGTTTTGTTCGATCGTGGTTTCGATATCTGGATACATTTTAATACCTAAGTATGTAATGTGAGAGGAAGCCCAAATAAAATCTAACTGGGATAGTTGTTGTTTCAAATTGGAGGGACAGTTGAGTGGGAGGAACACTGACTTAGATACGTTCAGTTTATAATAGGACAGTTGCGCATATCGGTCAAGCAGAGAGAGGAGTGCAGGAACAGAGGTTTCTGGATTCTGTGCCATGATTAAGATGTCGTCAGCATATAGCTTCACTTTATGTACCTGACCATGAATAGTTATAACTACATTATCCGTTGCTTTCCTAATATGTTCTGCCAGGGGTTCTGCGCAGATGTCATAGATCAGAGGTGATAAAGGGCAACCCTGTCTTGTGCCATTTGATATGTCAAATTTGGCAGATAGAAAACCGGAGGCATAGACCCTGGCAGATGGGGAAGTGTATAAGGAGGTGATGGCCGAGAGAATCGGCCCCTGAAATCCGAATTTCTGTAAGACTCTCTTCATGTAATTCCAGTTTATTCTATCAAATGCCTTCTCTCCATCCAAAGAGAATAGAGAGAAGGGTATTTTTTGCGTGCGAGCTACTTGCATGACATTTAGTACTCGTCTTATGCCATCCCTGGTTTGTCTGCTTTTACAAACCCCTACTTGGTCGCATTAATTAAATAGGGTAGAAATTCGTTAAGTCTGTTGGCTAAAATTTTTGAATAAATTTTAATATCCGAATTCAATAACGAGATGGGTCTATAACTTGGAACTAGGTCCTCTGGTTTGCCTGGTTTGTGTATAGTGGAAATATGGGCACTAAGCATTTCTGCCGGGGGGGCTCCTTTTTCAACTATGATATTGAAGAGGCTGAGCAGATGAGGGGAGAGCAACTGGGAAAATAGTTTGTAGTACTCGTTGGAAAAGCCGTCTGGTCCGGGGGACTTGTTACATTGTAGACTAGAGATTGTCTGCTGCACTTCCTGCAGTGAAATAGGTTTGTTTAAAATCTTTAATTGATCATGTGTCAGGGATGGAAGGGACACTTCACTTAGAAATTTGTCTATGGCTTCATCTGAAACCAGAGGGATGTTGGTGTCTAGATGCAGATTGTATAGCGAACTATAGTACTTCGCAAATGCGTTGGAGATTTGCTGGGGGTCCAAGATGCGACCCGATGAGGGGGAGGTAATGTAGGAGATACGTGTTCTAGCCTGTTGTGTTTTGACTCTCCGTGCCAGGATCTTGCTAGGTCTATCACCCTGAAGGTAAAAGTTCCAGCGGAGTTTGCTCAAATGGAATTCGTATTGTTGCAGTTGTAAGGTATGAAGTTTAGATCTGAGTATCGTGAGTTTTATCTTAAGGGATTTGGTGGAGTTCAGTTTAAATTGTGATTCTAGCTGTCTAATCTCATCTAAAGTGGCATGGATATGTGACTCTCTGTTGCGCTTCTCTCTGGCCACAATTTTCATACATATACCTCTAAGGTACGCCTTATGTGCACACCATAACGTTTCCTCAGAGGGAGCCGTGGGGGTGTTTATTTCAAAGTAATCTGAAATAGCTTTTGTGATCTCTTTGGCGATTCTTTCAGATTTGAGTAGAAAGTTATTAAGTCGCCAGGGAGAATGGAAAGCAGGGGTCTGATCTGTAAGTAAGGTTAGATAGACGGGGGCATGGTCCGACCAAGTTTTAGTCCCGATTTCAGAATCCGAGACCAAGAGTAGCGCCCCCCTGTTCAGTAGGAAGTAGTCTATCCTAGAATGAGAGTCTTTTGCCCCGGAATAGAAGGTGAAATCCTTCTCTGAGGGGTGAGCATATCTCCAAGGATCATGTAAATTTTCTTCCATGATCAGATTGCTCAGCTCTGGCGAAGTTTTAGAACTGCTTCCGGATCTATCAATAGATCTGTCAATGGCTACGTTAAAGTCCCCACATATTATTAGGTTGCCTTTGGCTTCATTCCTAATTTTAGTAAATAGTTTCTTAAGATAGGGAATCTGATGTTGGTTCGGTGCGTACACTCCCACCAATGTGAAAGGGGCAGAGTTTCAAAGTACACCGGAGGATTATAAAACGCCCCTGTTCATCTATTGTCAGATCCGACAAAGAGAAAGATACCGAGTTTTTGATAAAAAAGGACACTCCGGCCTTTTTTACATTTAGTGTAGAATGGTAAGCACGGGAGAAGTTCCTATTCTGTAATCTAAAAGAATCTTTTTTGCAAAGGTGTGTCTCCTGGACACAAACCACTTCCGCATGTGACCTAGACCCCTCCTTCCAAAACAGGACCTCTTGAAGGGAGAGTTTAAACCCGTTAGCATTTAGGGACAGTAATTTTCAAACCCATTGGTATACAGCAAGAGTACTATGCAGGAGTGGGACAGCGTTACCACTCCCCATCGGAATGCCTGTAAAGGAAGTCATGTTAATAGTTACTTGGCTAACACAATTTAACGCATAACAGAACCAGTGGGAGCAAAAAACCAGTAAACCTATGAAGTTCCCATAGGGGAGAAGGGATTCCCTTGTTAGGGAATCAAAAGCGGGGCAAGTCATTGCCTACAACTTGAAGGGAAAGGTACACAGTGAGTGACTGTGGGGTAAGTTCACTCTAGAGTGAGCCAGAGAAGATGCCCCAGTGGGGATTAGGTTTGAAGACCAGACTCAATCCGGAGGCCCAGGCCTGGATCTTGTGCGAGCCCTTTTGTCTGACCATAAAGGGGTAATCAATTCCGGTCTAGACTGTTTTTTCCTTATTGGGCTAGCTTCCGATGGAGCGAGCAAGTTCCAGCTTCGAAGGGTGAGGCAGGCCTCGTTTGGGGTGTTGCAAGTAGTTTGAGATCCATCTTTTGTTATGATTAATTTCACAGGGAATCCCCAGCGGTACTGAATTTCTTTTTCTCGAAGAATTCTGGTGTACGTTTGGAATTCTCGACGTCTCAGCATCGTTGCTGCCGATAGGTCTGGGAAGATGGATAGCGCTTGGAAGCGTTCAGGCAGTGTGTCTGATCTGCGTAGGGCACGGAGAAATTCTTCTTTTGTGGTAAAGAAGTGTATTCTGGCAATGGTGTCTCTGGGGACCTGCGGGGGTAAGTTCTTAGGTTTCGGGAGTCTATGGATTCTGTCGATAGTGAGATCCAACGTGGAGGCGTTTGGTAAGACAGAGGCCATCAGGTCAGTAAGAAAGGCGTTCAATTGATCTGAGGATACACTTTCAGGGATTCCCCGGAATCTTACATTGTTGCGCCTAGACCTGTCTTCCAGGTCTAGGACTTTAGACGCCAGGCGATTGACTTCCTCTTCAAGGGTGCTGTTCGCCGTCGATCAGATTGTTGTGGGATTTTTAGCGAACTCCGCCATCATTGTGTTCTATATGGTCTGTGCGTGAAGCTAAAGAATGGAAATCTTGTTTCAAGTCATCAATCATCTGTTTGATATCGGATTGAAGTGAGGATCTGAAGGAGGAGAATAAGTGTTGAAGGGAAGCCACTGTGAGAGGTTGGGAGTCCGAGGGATCCTGGTGCTCCAGGTCTACAGATTCCGCTCTTTGAGGACGGAGTGGGGATGCCGGGGGGGGATATCGCAGCTCTCTTTGGCTTGTGATGACGAGAAGTATTCTGGAAGTTTTGTCGGCTTATTGCCTTGGTTTTTTTTTGGAGGTGCCCCCCATATTTCCAGTGGACAACTGGAGGAGACAGATCTAGAAGGTAGGTCCCAAGAGACAATGAGTTGTCACAGGAAGGGTCCTGAGTCTCAGGCAGATCAATCAAAGTGATATATTTTCAAGCGTGGTGGTTTTCTCCCCCTTTTTTTTTTTTTTTTTTTTTTTTTTTTTTTTTTTTTTTTATGACTTAGATATAGCGACCTCCTATTTCCTCCTTGAGGGGGCCCCCGTTGTCTGCAAGAAAGGACGTGTCCCCTTACGTGGTTTATGAAAAACAAGCGTCCCTAACTGCAAAGGGGGGGCAGGTGATCAGTTCTGCGCTTCAGGAGGGGTTACAGCAGGGGTAACTGTGAGGGTTAGCCGGTAAGATGCAGGTGATGCAGTTCAATCACTGTATCCTAATTGCGTTGTGTAAACTGCTGGGAGGAGTATTTGGTTCCCTTAGTATGCTGGACCATCAGGTGTCGCCCAAACCAGAGAACAAAGGAGTCAATCAAAGTAATACCCGAGACTCTTAGAGCCAAAGTGGAGGCAGAGTACAGTGAGGATCTATATATGTATTTTTTTTTTTTTTTTTTGTGTTTCTGGACCTGGACAGACCTTAGTACTGCAGCTGAGTTTAGGTGCCTTCCGTGGCTGGCTAGTGTAGGGTTATTGAGGGGTAGTCCACAGTTTAGATGTTGCAGGGAACAAAGTGGATTTTCTGCCTGCAAGGGCCCAAGGCTTTTAGGTGCAGGATGGGGGCAGTATGCAGTGGGGATCTCCTGTACCGGGTCTGAGCCAGTTACAGCCACTGATTTAAAGAGTTAATTGGGTAACCCCTGGAACTAGTGGATTTGGATTGCTGTAGCACTTTCACTGTGCGGTACACAGGAGGTAAGGAATGCCCTCTGTAAGATGGCGCCCGCAGCTGCCGGGTTTAGGATGTGGGCCGCGCGTATCCAGCGCTCCCAGCGCCAGGAATCAGTCCGTGGCAGTCCCAGCTCCCCAGGTAGAGAGGTTGGGAGTCGTAGCCTGCAGGTAAGTGGGTGCCCGGAGGCCGCCGAGGCTGTTAAGGCCGCAGGGAGTAGTACCGGGTTTATACAAAATGGCGCCACGCGCCGTTACCTGCTGGGAGGCCCCTGCTGTTATGGCTGCGAGTCCCCCGATGTGTTCGCTCGGGTCCTAGGACCGGAGACGGAGGGGTTATTCGGCGCCGGAGCCGCCGCTGCAGGAGCTTGTGGTGAGCTGTCGGGTAGGGGATTTCTCCGCGTCCCTTCACTGCTCTGCTTCTGGCGCGAAAGCGTCTCAGGTTTCTCTGCCCGACTGACCGTGCAGGCCCCGATCCACACACCTCGGATCTGTGGCTGCCGCGCTCGGATCTCCGCACAACGGGTCTCAAAATGATCCTCCCTGGGAGTAGATGCTGGAGGAGGAGGTCAGGATGATTTTCAGGGTCTTCTTGGGCTTGTTTGTGCCGCTTTTCCTAGAGGTCTAGTCTGGAGCTCTCACCTAAGACGTCCGCTCACATTCCCAGTTAGGCCACGCCCCTGTCTCTGCTATTTTCAACGATATCCTGGATCGTCCTCCAAATGCCCACATTGAGCTTGATAGGGTTCATAGAGCCCTCCGCCCTCCAAGTCAAGATGATCTGCATCCTCGAGATGTCATCTGTCGTCGTCCACTTCTTCTTGCTTAAGGAGGACATTATGAACCGGTTCGGAAGGGCCGCTCTCCGTTGTACAAATGTTCCGTTCTACAGATTTACCCGGATCTATCTCGCCATACTCTCGCCCAGAGAGCCATGCTGAAACCCATTCTGGCTGTGCTTCGGGAAAGGAACATTACCTACAGGTGGGGCTTCCCCTTTGCTCTTATTGCCCATCTGGGGGATCGTTCCTACACTATAACGTTCCCCTGAAGATATCCCGCCTTTCTGCAGATCTCCAAATCTCTGATATTTCTCTGCCGGACTGGCCCCGCTTTTCCTCCTCGTTGCAAAGGAACCCAGGTTCAGCCCCCGACTGGCCCTATCCTTCGGGATCAGGTCTCCCACCCAGGAAAGTACGTAACAGGACGATCACGCTCTGTTAAGACCTTTTTGGTCTCTGGTCCGTCCCGTGCTCGTGATTCCGGAGGTTTGCGGCCTAATTGCCCCTGCCATCTCTAGGTGCTGTTGACCTATGTTTGAGGACTCGGGGAGGACCATTCCCTGTGCTTGGTTTCTATTGCACCTTTCTTTTTGATGTTCTCCGTCTTGATTTCTGGTGCTACCCCCTACTCTGGTTGCCATGTGTTAACATGTTGTTTGCAGATTAGCCTGGTATTTTTTTGCATTGTTTTTGTCATGCTGCTAAAGGAGCTCTCTCTAAAACCATGCCTTTTCTTTACGTTCCCCAGTAGGTTCGGGATCCCCTGCGGGTCAAGTTTTGGCTCGAGGGTCTCCCGGGGTTCACAACGCTAGATGTGTTTCTTTTGCGGGGGTTTTTTCCCCCTGCTTTCCTTCTTCTCCCCCTTTCCCTCCTCCTTTTTTTTTTCCCCTTCCCCCCCGGTCGGGCTTTGGGGTTGGTAGCACGCAACAGCGTTTCTCTCCTTGGGAATGGGAGATCTTAACATAGCTTCTCTCAACACCAAGGGCCTAAACGCCCCTATGAAACGTTCTCAGATTCTCTATCATTTTCACAAGAAACGAGTTCATATAGCGTGTTTTTCAGGAGACTCACTTCATGACCTCCCAGGCCCCTCCCTTAAAAACAAATATTATACTAATTGGTATTGTGCCAATCATTCCCTCTCGAAGTGTAGAGGGGTCGCCATCGCCTCCACAAGTCCCTCCGCATCAGGTGTTGGACTGCTTTATTGACAGTGAAGCTAGATATGTCATTTTTAATTTTTTGTCTTTTAAACGGGCAGACGGTCACTGTAGTTAACGTTTATGCTCCAAATCAGGGTCAGGTGTCGTTCCTTTCCTAGCCCCCTAGAGGTGCTGGAATCCCAGGTGACGGGGACCATTTTTTTCTGTGGGGATTTTAATCTGACACTGGACCGATGCTTGACAATTTCCTCGGCCGCTCGCCCCTTTCCCTTACTCTGCCATTAAGCGGGTGAAGAAGGCTCTTTTTCGTTTCCAACTTAGTGATAGCTGGCGTCTCCAACACCCCTCGGACAGGGACTACAGTTTTTACTCCATACCCCCCAAGACATATAGTCGCATTGACTATCTCCTTATTCAACATGGTGCCCTCCCGTGGTTGCGACAGACTCTTATTGGCAATATGATATGGTCGGTTCATGCTCCTGTTTTTGCATCACTCTCTCTCCCATCCGCGGCTATTAAGCACCGGACTTGGAGACTTAAACGAATCTCTGCTGACCGATCCGGTCGGGGGTGGCCGACTTGCATCAGACAATCGAGAACTTTGTTGTCGATCATGGGAGGGACACGACTGCCCCCACGGTGAAGTGGGAGGCTTTGAAAGGTGTCCTGAGAGGCGTCTTTTATTAAGCATGGGAGTCGTCTGAAGAGGGTTTAAAGCAGCGGACTGTTGCAAAGGCCCCTTTCAAACGGTGACCACATTGGAGACTCTCCAAAAGCAAGCCCTTTCTCCATTACCCTTCAGGAGCTGTTGGTGGCTCGTCTCGAGGTGCAAGCCTCTTTGAGGCCTCTGGGGCAGGACGCTGCAGACGTGCCAAAAGTAGGTTCTATGAGTTTGGTAATAAGAGCGGCCGTCCTGGCTAGGGCTTTCTAGAGACCAGATGGCCCCCTCTTTTATTCCCTGCATCAGAGGTCCTTCGGGTAACCTACTTCATCCCACCCCGGAAAATCGCGCGGGAAATTTTAAATTCCTACTATTCCAAACTCTATCGGTTACCCCCAAACTCCTTAATATCCTCTACTTCCTTGCAAGACACCTCCCTCCCCATCCCTAAACTCTCCCCCGATTCGGCACAGGAGTTGGAGGCCCCTTTCTCGGCTGACGAGATTAAACGGGTGATAGAGGGTCTTCCAGGGGGCAAAAGCCCTGGCCCGGACGGCTTCACAGCCCTTTTTTTAAAAGACCTTGCAAAACTCCTCTCTCCCCGATTCTTCTTATACTTTCAATGCCATTTCAGCTACTACCCCAATCCTGCGACTCTCTCCCAAGCACACATCACCGTGATCCAAAAAGGGCAAGGACCCTCAGGTATGCGGGAATTATAGGCCTATTTTTCTTTTAAATGTGGATCTGAAGATCTACGCTAAATTGCTAGCGAACCGCCTTAACACCTTCTTGCCTGGGTTGATACACCCGGACCAGGTTGGTTTTGTCCCCGGCAGGGAGGCCCGAGACAACACGCTCAAGACGTTGGACTTATTTTCGTACGCGCACATGCGTGGGGTTCCCCTGATGGTCCTGTCCTTGATGCTGAAAAAGCTTTTGACGGGGATCTCATGGGACCCCCCTGGCGTCCCGCTTGCGTGTTGGCTTGGGTCCCCTTTTTTCAGCTAAAATCCTGGCCTTGTATCAAAAACCTTCGCCAGGGTGAGATTAACGGGAACCTATCGGACCCCCTTCCCTATCTGTAATGGTACAAGACAGGGATGCCCCTTTTTCTCCGCTTCTTTATATTTTATCATGGAACACCTCCTTGAATCCATAAAGCTCCAACCCGGACATCAGGGGTATCACCGATTTTGGTGGTCGGGGAATACAAGTGCTCGGCTTTTGCCGACGACCTCTTGATCTACATAACGAACCCCCCTCATTTCCCTCACGCCCTGATGTCTGAGCTGAAGCGGTTTAGTGTTTGGTCTAACTTATAAAATTAATTACACGAAATCTGAAGCCCTGAACATTACATGGACCCTGGGTGTCATTGATATTCTTAAAGGGAAGTTCTCTTTCGCTTGGTCTTCTAATGGTATTTCCTACCCGGGGGTTTTTCATCCCGGCTGATCCCTCCAAGTTGTTTGAAACTAATTTTTCTCCCTTTCTTGTCAGGATCTCCCAATGCGGCGGCTGTTTGGGTCCCAGCGTGGACTTTCTCTGGTTTTTGGGAGGATGAACATACTGAAAATGTCCATTCCTCCCAAAAATGCTGTACTTTCTTCAGACGATTTCCCATTTTCATCCCGAACGCCTTCTGGGGTCAAGGTATATCGTACCTTCAGTGACTTCATTTGGCTCTCCCACCGCCCGAGAGTGCGACGTGAGGTGTTGTCTAGGCCTAAGACCGCGGGTGGGGTGGGTCTCCTGATTGCCGACTTTATTATTTTTCTGTTGGCCTATTTCTAGATTTGTAGATTTGTTTCCATGCCTCTCAGG
The DNA here is from genome assembly GCA_025379985.1 of Phyllomedusa bahiana. Taxonomy (NCBI): domain Eukaryota; kingdom Metazoa; phylum Chordata; class Amphibia; order Anura; family Hylidae; genus Phyllomedusa; species Phyllomedusa bahiana. The sequence goes on from JAODAL010003485.1 coordinate 14,556, forward strand.
GGAAGTTATGGGTTCATATCGCCCAGGCGCTATGTCCCGGTCCTTAATATCTCTCCCCTGGGCCCCTTGGCACTATTTAGTTCGGAGTTGAGTGGGATGTCCTTTAGCCCCAAGCACACCTTTTTGATTTATTCCGTTTAAAGGGCCCAAACCTTCTGAGGCCTTGTAGACCTGAAGGGCCGTTGTTCCCAGTGTCTGACAACCACTTATTTCCGGCCCGGGGCTTCCCAGAACAAGTTTCTGGGCAAACTCCAAATCGTGCCCCCTTCTGGCAACACACATTCATGCAGTGGAAATTTGCTTCCTCTGTCTGATCTTCTGAGGGAAGGTTCTCCCACTCCCCTGAAAACCCATTCGAATACGCGCACTGAAGCACTTTTTTCTTACGGTCATTAGAAGATCAATTACGATAGAGCCCTCTCTCCCATGGAGAGACTCTGTCTTTCCCCTCGGTCCCTAGGCACCTGATTTCCCAGATCTACCTGTGGCTCCTTTCCCCTGCTGACCACTCCCTTCCCTTTCCCTTTTTTGTGGCTTGGGAGAAGGAACTACAGCTGACTTTCACCCTGGACCAATGGAGGAAATGTTTTTACCTCACACATAAGCTGTCATTGCTAGCAAATCTCAAGAAACCAGCTTCAAGATCCTCTCCAGATGGTACAGGGTGCCAGTCCTCCTCCATAAATGGTTTCCTTCGGTCTCGGATTCTTGCTGGCGGTGGCCGGGGAGCCGGCACCATGGTACACATATGGGGGGATGTTCAGTCCTCAGAGGGTTCTGGGAAACGGTTCCTGCGGGTATTTTGATTGTACTGGGGTCTCGGTGCCTGATTCCCCTGAGGCCACTCTCTTGTTCATGTTCCAAATTTCCCCAAACTAAATATTTAAAACATCGTTGATTTAGAAAATCTCCTACAGGCAGCCATAACGGTTATACCACAGGCGTTGGCGTCAGACCTCTCCCCCCTCCGTTGCGATTGGATAGAGGAGGTTTCTTTACTCTGTCGGATGGGGAGTTGATTGCCCACTCCCAGGATGATACCCTTAAGTTCCTGCGCACCTGGAACCAATGGACCCTGTATCAATCATCTCAGGCATTTAAGGCCTTATCGGGCTGATGCCCGGGATGCCGCCCGGCCCTCGGTGTTGATCTTTTCCCATTTTTTTTTTTCTTAGTGTTTCCTCCTTTTGCCCTTTCTGTCCCCTGTGGCTCGACGGACCGGAAAGTTCCCTCACCCCCCTCCTCCCCTCGCCCCTTCTCCTCTCTTTCTTAACTTCTTAACGCAGTCCTAGGTTATGCTCCTATTGAAAGCAGTTCCCTGCACAGGATTGTGTTTTTGTCATTTTCCATTATTGGATACATTTTGTAAAATGTGTATTGACTACTGCGTCTTCTCAAGTAGTTTGACTGCGATGGTTTATGCCGTTCTTGTTTTGTTATATGAAAATGCTTAATAAAGTTTAAATTTAAAAAAAAAAAAGTTACACATAATTGGTATTGCCACTTCCAGAAGAGTCTGATCTATAAAAATATAACAGAATTTATCCCGTACACTCAACACCGTAGAAGAAAATTCCAAACACCAAAATTGTGGGGTTTTTTGGTCATTTCACATCCCCTAAAAAGTGATCAAAAGAGTCACATCTATCCCAAAATGGTACAAATAAAAAGTACACTTCAGCCCACAAAAATGCACTATCACTCAGGTCCACGGGTGGAAGTTACTGGTCACAGAAAATGGTGCTGTGGGGCAAATTTAAGAAATTGAGAATGCATAGATTCTTTTTTTGGTACTAAAATGTAATGAAGACCCTACATATTTGGTATTTTTTTAGAATTGTATCAACCTGGAGCGAGTACGTTTCTTTCACATTTTACCACACAACTACATTTTTGTTTTCGCTTTTCCAGTATTTTCTATGGTACAGTAAATGACACCATTAGAAAGTACATCTTGTCCTGCAAATAAAAGCCCTCATATGTCTATGTAGATAGAAAAATAAAAAAGTTATGGCTTTTGGAAGGTGGGGAGAAAAAAAACGTAGAGCCATATTATGACCGGCTTTCAGGAAGAGAATAAAAATGAAAGAGCTTATATAGAAAGTTTGGCTATAGATGTCTCATTGCTCTTCTTTAACTGTTGATGTGGTCTCCAAAAATTCCATATGATGACAGACCATCCTGTTGGGAGGGACCTGATTTTGAGTCTCCTGAATCATAATAAGACTGGCAGACCTACAGTGAAGACTGACACTTATGCCTCATGCACACCTCTGTAGTCTAGCTTCATACAATATTCTAAGTCAAAAGGTGTATTTGGAGCTCAAACAAATATATGGGATACTGCTCTATTCGCATATTTCTCAAATTTCCTGCTGGAAGTTTTGCACCAAACACAGCATGGTATGGCAGCATCAGAGGTTGTAGTGTAGTAGAAGAGCTCAAACTGTACACTATTCTGCAGTACGTAAGTGTTGCAGAATCATGAACAAGTGATCACACCTCCTAGTGGTCAAGTATCCGAGAGCAAATAAAATTTCAAGTAAAAAATCTTTTAAAAAGTTTTTAAAATATAAAAAATATATCAAAAGTTTAAAATGCCCCCTGTTAATAAGTCAAACCATATAAAAAATAAACATATTGGTATCACCAATATTTGGAAAAAATAATTATCAAAAGATCAAAATGATCAAAAGTCCCAATGAAATCCACAGTTCATTTTGCAAAATGTAAGCCCTGTGAAGCACTTAGCTGTGGAGGCTGCAGATGAAGGCACCGTGACTCAGGGTCAGGCATTTGAGTTTTCCATGGGCAACAAAAAGCCTTGTCCTAGCCCTGGCTGTAGGCTCTATACTACCCTGTTTCCCTGAAAATAAGACACCCCCGAAAATAAACGGTAGTTGCAGTTTTTTTTTTTTATGAAATTTTCAGAGTTTGGCTGCTTATGCTGATGTTTGTGATGAAATCATTACAGTATATTAATACATGTTGATTTTTTTTGTTCAACAATAAATGTGAATTCTTGTTCTTAAAAAATAAAACATCCCCCTAAAAATTAGCTTGTCCTTAGGAGCAGATATTAATATGACACTGTCTTATTTTGGGGAAACAGGGGTAGGGAGCTGGATGACCCTCATGTGCTGCTATACAATCCTCTCATACATGTCTCTGCTGGATGCATGAGGCCTTACATACGCTGTGCAGATGGAGAGAAAAAGTGGTGGAATACTTCTCATTATAACATGCCACTTAAGGGCTCTTTGAAAGTCCCTATTTGCCCAGATGCATCTACAGCAGAATACGTTTCACACCTGGAAAAGTCACAGACAAGCTCATCATTAGAAATTATTCCTCCATGAATCTGATAAACCGGTGCTGCTTATCTTCATGTGAAACTTGTATATTGAACCAGCGTACAGGAAGGAACACGAGCGTGTGGCCCGGCGTTCTGCTCTAATTCTCGCTGAACCTGCACTGTGAGAAAACCCGTTCTCATTACCTGTAGTTCCCCTTCTTATTGTTTTTGTGTCCCAAGGCTCGGCACGCATCAGCCTCATCGATCAACACTTCCAAAAGCAGGAACTGAACCTAAAGGGGCTAGAAAAGTGCTGAGCTGATGGTTTATAAGTTAACATTTTATTTCCTGGATATGCTGTGAATGTTGCAGCCTTAGAAATTCATCTTCACCCCCATTATGGCAGTACAGAAGCCATACATTAGAGGTAATTTAATGTCTCATTTGTGGTAGTGCCATTCGGTCTTCTTCATGGCCTCTTATTTTTCTAAATCTTTCTCTCCAAAACTCAATCAATAGAGTGAACATAGATAGGTGGGAACAGTATTTTCACAGGTTAAACTGATAATATTCCACCATGAATTAAATAGTCTCACAGAACAAAAAAATCCCAGTTTAAATAATAAAGCTTTATTTTTAAACATTTAAAACAATCTCCAAGAATCCTTTCATAACAAGATATAACAAGATATAGTCAAATTGCGCAAACAGGTTTCACTAGGACTCATGGTCACCATATGTAAAATCCCAAACAATGTGTCAAAATTTTGCAGATAATAAATTCTTCCAAATCCACAGTAATAACACAAATAAATTTCCAATAGAAGAAGATAAATGTATATGTTTAAGGAAATTATACATCTCACCGTATGAAGGTCATAATCGTGTTTAAGGAAATTCTTCTCCCAATAATTAGTCTTCCGGTTCCAAATAGGGTAGTAGGGATATATAAGAGGACAATAGTACCAATACATATATACTTCCCCTAAGAGTCACACTAATACAGCCCTGTCACCAAGCGGAGCAAAGGCCCAGAAAGGGGCAACCTTGTTCATCAGTAGCTTGCCCTGAATGTAAAACTTATTTTGCCCTAATAACAACCATAGGTTCAGGAGACCAAGATATAAAAACATCAGGTTGTGGTATAATACAGTAGATGTAGGGTTTCGATATGGCTAAGGAGATGTAAGAACAGCACTGATACAATTTATGTGATAACAGTTGTAAGACTGGAAGCCCTCACGGGCAGGGCCCTCTCTCCCTCTGTACCAGTTGCTAGTTACTTATTGTCACTTTGTACTTGTTTGACTAATGTTTTTTATGTAACCACCTCGAATGTACAGTGCCCTGGAACCAAGGGTGCTCTAAAATAAATAATAATAATTGAAAATGTATGTACAAAGCTGAAAAGGCCGGTGCAAGCAAGGCGACCTACAAACATGGCTCAGTTATATTAGTTGTGTCATGAGAAATGGGACAAAATTCCTACCAACTATGGTGAGAATCTTGTGGAAGGATATCCAAAACATTTGACCCAAGTCAAACAGTTTAAGGTCAATGCTTACAAATACTAATGAAATGTATGTAAACTTTAGATTTTTCAGAAGGTAATAAGAATGCCTTAAGAAATTATCTCTCTCATTATTCTGGCATTTGGCAAATATAAATAATATTGGTTCCTAATTGACCTAAAATGGGTAAGGTTTATTCTGATTTCATGTCAGATATTGAGAAAAACATGCATATGTGTCTTTTTATATAGTGTATGTAAACTTCTGGTTTCAACTGTACCCAAAGACATAGGCATTTATAAACCAAACGTAGCTTACCTGTTCAGTTTATTTATTCTCTTTCACATCAGTAAACATTGTGGGCGACATGTCTCATTAGGACTGCACAATTTTTTTGTGTATTTTATGGAAAAAGAACTGTTGACGTTCTATACTTTATATAAATGAACATTCGTACACCAAACCTAGGCACATTGTACACCAGGCACGACATAAAATATGCTAGCAATGGTATTCTATGCGCCTCATTCAGTTATTGACACCATCAAATGTGAGAAGTGACGAATAAGCTGTGCACAACAATTAGAAAATCCAAAGAAGTGTTGAATGGTTTTAAGACCACAAGACAAGGCCACTTAAACATGGCTGATAGTTTCTCAGATTCAACTGAAATCCTTGACCAGAAGGAATGTGCTCTAACAAAGGAGAAATTAGACCGTTGAAATACAGATTTTCCAATCTGACATTTAACTGTTTACGAGAACAGTGCAGACAGGCTCATGTTGAGCATTAAGGAGGCTAAACAGCATCCCAAGATATTCAAAATGTCCATCAGAGGAGTTGACTGCTTTCTCCTTCCTGTTTTACATTCACTTCATTAAGAATGGTATATGCAGTGTCGCAATGATCCGTCATTGTTTCCCACACAGAGAAATCCCGATAGAGCAGGAGAAGACTTGCAAATAAATCCGCTGTCTAAATTCTCTGATATATTAAGGCATGGCCTCCGTCTCTGGAAGAAAGAAAGGATAAACTCTACCTTGGGGAGCTTTGGTACCGAGTAAATGATTGCACGGTTATAAGGCCTGTGTGGTGGAAAAGTCTTGGCCGATACAGTATGTTATGGAATACAGGAAAATTTGCCTAAGATTTGGCTAAGCCACAAACTAGTTGAATCTCATGGCTAGGAGCAACTTAATAAATAACTGGTAGGCAAAGATGATGAAACAGTTACCTAGATGATTTCACCACAATGTCAAATAACCGCGGGATAGAAATCCAGTATATTCAAAAAGACTGGTAATGCGATTTTGCAAGAGGAGGTGATTTTGCTTAGGGTAGCTCCTCTTGCTTTCCACAGTCACTGGAGTTTCCAGAGAAACAACAGCACAGTAAATTGCATCACAATAAAGTCGAATTAGTTTAACTAATTGATGGGATGGAGGCTGGGCCTGGAGAGGTAAGGGAGTATATGCATTCGTAGCAGAAGGTAACACTTGGTCGCTATCATGTATGACCTGGACTAAACCAGAAGGCAGAGTCTAAGTAATTGTGATTTCTTCACTATTAATAGCCCTTTCTGGACCTTCTCACAAGGAACCCCTAAATCATTACCCCTGGAGAATATTCTTTCAGGAATAGCTAATGTGTACCTGAACTAATGACATCAAGCTGTGCTACATAGTCAACAGACAGAAAACATATTCGTGCTGGGGAAGGAAGAGTTTGAGTAACAACAGTAGTAAGGTTAAGGCAAGCAGCATATAGGAAGATATAGCCAAATATCCAAGCCAGTTCAGTAACAACAGAAATATCACAGGAATATCCCATTTTGTCAGAGCACGGAAGCCCAATAAACCTTGCAGCACAGACACAGGTTGGTAAGGGAGAAACCCTGAAGAAACCTAGGTTTCCTGGACATTGACTGATGGAAGCCCTAATTAGCTCCGCTGGTCTTTAAAGTCTGTATATGTGACCCAGCAGTGCAATTTGCTCATACAGCTCTGGGGAGGAAATGGAGGCTGGTCCCCATATAATGTAAGTTTTTGAACTGTCACAATATGAGAATGACTTGTGAAAATAACGGACCATTCTCACACATGTCAATCAGTCAGATGGTCTTTGGCATTTAACTTAGCTAGTCAGAGTGTAAAAAACAATTGATCCTCTTCATCTAATTGGCTCAGTATGTGAGATCACTAGAGATGTTGTAATCAGGGTAATTTTCAAATTGGATGAGAATGTCCAGTTATAACAAATTGCTGTTGGCATGATACCATTTGACCTCCCAATTAGGGACACAGGGAAGTTTTTGTATAATAATGAGAATGACCTTTAGTCATCATTGGCTTTCAATGATTTGCAGCTTGATATACAGTACGTATATTTTATGTGTATGTTCCAGTTATTCTCTTGCTCTTAGCCTTCAGAGAATAGTAACCATCATATATCACTTTTATTTCCTAAGCTATAAAACAGTGGCTCTGCCTTGCTCTAAATCTGTAAGAATAGACCAAGGTTTTCTAAGCTTCTTCTACTGTATAAGGTGTAACTCCAGGTCATTCTCACACCTCTCTTGGGAAACCTTGAAAGAGTATGAGCCGAACTGGTTTATTTAACCTTTGGTGGCTATAACTTGGCATCATCACAGGGTTAGAGGGCCACGTGTCTGAGTAACAACAGGAGAATGATGTCCGGCAATGACTGCTTATTGGGTATTGGATTACTGTACAAGTTTTTTCCCTAAACCACTTGCACATAACATGAGAATTGTCAAAACAGCACAATTTGTTAATAGACTTTGGTCTAAGCATTTCTAACACTGAAAAGAGGAAATTCCAAGTGTTGTGGGTGACTTCTCTAATAATTATTTCCAGGGTCCTTCAAAATGAGAGAAACAACAGCAGAAAATTAAGTCAATTAATTTCTCCTCCTCTCACACAGATTTAATTGGGAGGATTTAATTAGACTTGGCAGTATAACACAGTGAGATTTCAGGAAGGGTGGTCCGCAGCTGAGGACATAGTCAGGACACAGGGGAGCACTCTGCCAGCAAATGGGATCCAGTGGAATCCAACAGAGGCCAAACTCAAAGTATGAAAATAGCACACTGCAGATGCTATGGTATTTCCTATATTATGCTCCAAGAGAGACAGACAGGATAGTTGAAGACAATATTACATATGTGCAATTATGAACAAATGCATGCCGTTTCTTAGTGTAAGTGTGAACTCTGCTTAATAATATCACATAGTCTTACTGCAAGTAACAGCATTAGGTGAGGCTTTCACACACAGTGATTTATTAGACACGTTGCTTGTGACAATGACTCTGTAAGTATAACATAAGGCTTAATAGCCTAAGCAATGAGAAAATTCTCAAAAATGTCAGATTTTAAAGATTTGTTTCTTAATTATCTGATGAATAACCATGGCAGACTGGAATTATGCTCATTTGCAAGTAAATTAGCAACTAGTCCTTACTGTTTTTAATGAAGGAAGAGTGTGCAATAATAAGTGCTACTGTATGTAGGTGCAGTGATGTGCTAATGCTAGAAATCAAGTGAAAAATATGAAAAAACAGCAAACAGTTGAGTACCAGCCAGTCCACATGGCTGCTATAAAACAGAAAACATGGGGGGTGTAAAATAGGTGTGGCCTAACTGAAAGGACGGGGTTAGTTATACTTGGTAATCCTTGCAGTTAATTGAAAGTTTCTACAATCTTCCAGCCATAGACAAAACAGTACGAGGTCTACTTAACATCTGCATCAGAGGTTCCCTCAGCGGCCTCTGTTGCAGATTCCATAAAAAATGATGGGAAAAATAGCACAGCATGCAGCACTTACAGTATTTCTGTTCATATGACAGTACTCCGACAGGTCCCATTATAGTAAGTGAAGACCATTGGTGTCCATTATGAAGCACTGTTATTTTCATGTGTCTGTTCCTATGAAACAGGTGTGGACCAAGTTTAAAGAGTACCTATCACCACCACCCAAACAAAAATATATAGTAGATGAAATTATAAGACTTTTCTCAAATACATGTTTTGAGCAAATCAGAGGATTTACCACAGTTTTACAGGGAAACACGTTTTACTTTTCCTTTGTCAGATAGCTCACAATCTGATAATATTCCTTGCCTGGGAGATACCAAATGTACAGGGGTAGCTGAGGACATAACTGCTTGTACAGGGTTAATCTGAGTCTCTTACTACATACACTGCAGCAGGACCACAGCACACTGAGGACATAGTGTGACAGGGTTTACCTGTTGCTTTCAGTCTCTTCCTTCATAGCACACTGGCATCCATGTTACACTGCTGCTAGTATAAAAATGTTCAGCAAAGAAATAGAAGTCCAGAGTTTACCTGTTTGCACATGATGCTCTCCCTTAAAGGGGTTGTCTCACTACAAAGATTGCTTTTTATGTTAAAGATCTTGCAAAAACAAGTCACTTTGCAATATGTGTCCATTAACAGTGTCCTACCTATTCCCAGAAATCCCCAAATGTACGGGCTGCATCAGCTCCTCAGGTCGCTATAGCTACAGACCTGTTTACTCTCTCGTGATAGGCTACCAGCACTGGTTGCTATAGCTACAGACCTGGCTTCTACTGCAGTCCAGTGGAAGCCAGTAAACACGCCCCTGAATTCAAAATGAAACCAAGAAAACAGGGCTGAGGTAAGATGAATCAATGTAGTTAGACAACCCCTTTAACAGTTGACTCTCCCAGCTCAGAAGCAGGAAGTTTCACAGAGCTGTTAACATAGTAATACATCATGCTGTCAGGAGCCGACTTGACCCGACTTCAGTCCTGTCTTAAAGGGCCGGCAGTATTTAAAAAATTAAACTAAATTATAGATGAAATGCTTTTCCTAATGAAGCATATTTAAGAGTGTTTGTATTTTAGTTTCCTGTTACTTCATGAGGTTTCCCTAGAGGTGATAGGTCCTCTTTGATAACTGCCAATATTTCCCACACTTAATATTCTCAGAACAATTCCTTGTGATTACCACATCCATCAGATATTTAAAGCCATGTCCTTGCATCTATGAGAGTGCACAGAAGCCTCATTGGGAGCTAGGAGCTAGAATTGATACAAAATATCAAAGCATTTCTTGACATTAGCTTCCACATTTTTATTGCACCATCTTCATTAAATAAGTTGCTAGCACTAAAAACAAGGTTCACATAAAAGCTTTTTACACTTACGCATTTCAAACTCACTTTGAACTATCTGAATATTGCTTTGCTAAAGAACAGACTCCAAAAGGGAGACTAAGGGGGATATAAAAAATAAATGAAGATCTTAATTTTAACTTTCTGGATTGTGATTTGAAGTCTAGGGGACACATGCATGAAAACTGTCTAGGTATAAGACTTTCTTCGTTGTCAATAGCAACCAATCAGAAAAAATCAGAACCCTTTCATTTTTTCAGAGCACTATATGAAATGAAGGAGGAACTCTGATTGCTATGGGCAACAAAGAAAGTCTTAGACCTAGACAGTTTTCATATATGTCCCCCTAGAACTTTTTTCACATCTACCACCTCTCTGCGACAAGCTTGATACAGATAGACCTACAAGATGAGATGAAATTATTCAAACATTTCTACTTAGGTTGATAGACTCCTTATAGATCCTGACCTTGAGAATGTATACTGTGTATAGTGAAGCGTGATTTAATTGCCTAAGGCAGCACATCATGACATTGGTGTTTGGTGGTGTTCCCAAAGGTCTTTAAGAAGACCTGTTAACTCTCCTGACATGTCCTATTTAGCAAACACTTGTGTGTGCATCAGTATAACAATTTTAAGCATCTATTCTTAGAACTTTATGTTTTGTTGTTTCTCTTTTATTCCACGTAGAAATACTGTATATAGATAAATTGACGAATAGATGTTACTGTTGGGAGTTTTACCCTACACAGTCTGGCACGGTCTAATCAGTGTTAATAGAGCCAGACTTTGTAATGACAAATTCCTTTCGATAGGGGAAAAGCAGAATCCAGTTATTTATATATATATATATATATATATATATATATATATATATATATATATATATATATATAGGCGATTTTCTCGAAATTCGGTTTGTTCACTTTGCCGAATCTCTCGGGAAAAAATAACTTCGTTCCGAATTACTTCGGGACGAATCACGTTAGAAAACAGCTATTTCCAGGCTGCACAGAGCCTGAAGGGTGCTGTAGAACGTTGTGCCATGCTTAAATATGCAGAGGGAGCTTGGTTTGGTCTTCATACAATGTTGTGTTTTACTATGACACGCAGATGACTGCAGCCGCTCTTAGAATCGCTTCACTCTAAAATTCCCTGGGCACTTAAGAGGGCAAAACTGACCAAAAAACTGAAGGGGAAATGTAGCCTGATAAAGTCATGGCAGCGACAGCTGGAAAAAAACAAGCTGAGGGCTCAGGTGGCAACATCAGTGACAGAGTGTGGAGGTGACGGCGGCAGCCACAGCAGCATGAGGTCAGACAGTGGCACAATGATATTCTGGAGGTGGCAAAAACAGGAGTAGGCCACAGAGTGGCACAATGACACAGTGTGTAGGTCACGGCAGCAGCCACAGCAGCAGCATGAGGTCAGACAGTGGCACAATGACACAGTGTGTAGGTCACGGCAGCAGCCACAGGAGCAGCATGAGGTCAGACAGTGGCACAATGACACAGTGTGTAGGTCACGGCAGCAGCCACAGCAGCAGCATGAGGTCAGACAGTGGCACAATGACATTCTGGAGGTGGCAAAAACAGGAGTAGGCCACAGAGTGGGACAATGACACAGTGTGGAAGTCACGGCAGCAGCCACAGCAGCAGCATGAGGTCAGACAGTGGCACAATGACATTCTGGAGGTGGCAAAAACAGTAATAGGCCACAGGGTGGCACAATGACAGAGTGTTTAGGTCACAGCAGCAGCCACAGCAGCAGCATGAGGTCAGACAGTGGCACAATGACATTCTGGAGGTGGCAAAAACAGGAGTAGGCCACAGAGTGGGACAATGACACAGTGTGGAGGTCACGGCAGCAGCCACAGCAGCAGCATGAGGTCACACAGTGGCACAATGACAGAGTGTGTAGGTCACGGCATCAGCCACAGCAGCAGCATGAGGTCAGACAGTGGCACAATGACAGTGTGTAGGTCACGGCAGCAGCCACAGCAGCAGCATGAGGTCAGACAGTGGCACAATGACAGAGTGTGTAGGTCACGGCATCAGCCACAGCAGCAGCATGAGGTCAGACAGTGGCACAATGACAGTGTGTAGGTCACGGCAGCAGCCACAGCAGCAGCATGAGGTCAGACAGTGGCACAATCACATTCTGGAGGTGGCAAAAACTGGAGTAGGCCACAGAGTGGCACAATACAGAGAGTGGAGGTGACGGCGGCAGCGCATGAGGTCAGACAGTGGCACAATGACATTCTGGAGGTGGCAACAACAGGAATAGCCACAGAGTGGCACAATGACAGAGTGTGTAGGTCACGCAGCAGCCACAGCGCAGCATGAGGTCAGACAGTGGCACAATGACACAGTGTTTAGGTCACGGCAGCAGCCACAGCAGCAGCATGAGGTCAGAAAGGGGCACAATCACATTCTGGAGGTGGCAAAAACTGGAGTAGGCCACAGAGTGGCACAATGACAGAGAGTATAGGTGAGGGCGGCAGGAGCAACAGCATGAGGTCAGAGAGTGGCACAATGACACAGTGTGTAGGTCACGGCAGCAGCCACAGCAGCAGCATGAGGTCAGACAGTGGCACAATGACAGAGTGTGGAGGTGGATGGCAATACCAGTCCCTGGTAAAGATGGTTGGTGGCAGATGGAGAAACTGTCAGCAGATGTGTGGCATCAGGCGGGGCGGCAACAGAATAGTGGCTGAGGAAAGGTAGTTTGAACCCAGACTCATTTCTCACAGTTTGGGTGAGGCGTCATGGCTGATGTAGTCTTACGCCTAAGGCATCTGTGTGTGGAAATCATGGCCGATCCACGCATGATTCATCTTGACAAAGGTCAGTCGTTCCACATTTCCCGTGGACAAGCGGGTTCTCCTTGGGGTAACGATGCCCCCCCGCCGCACTGAACACCCGCTCTGATGCCACACTACTGGCCGGGCAGGACAGCTTCTCCACTGCAAACTCGGCAAGTTGCGGCCACACATCCAGTTTGGCTGCAGACTAGTCCAGCGGATCTTCTAACTGGGGTGGTAGAGTGCTTTCCAAGTAGGCCACCAACTGTTAGTTCAGGGTCTGCTCCAGGTCCTGCTATGGCTGCTGCTGGTGACTGCCCTCCTCATTAGGCGGGTGAAGGAAGCTGCTCATCAGTGACTCCAGACTTAGGTTGCTGCTGATGGAGCTGGTACTGCTCCAACCCCCCCACCTGCCCCCGGCAGTCGCGGCAGTAGTACGTGAGCGCTGAAGAACCCCCCGGTCAGACCTGTCCTTTTCCTATAGTATTTGAATTTGTCCTCCCTCTCAATAGCTGGGAAAAAGGCTCCCATTTTGGACCAGTAGCGAGGGTCCAATATGGAGAGCCAGTAGTCATCACTCTGCCTGATGCTGACTATTCGGCTTTCACTAGCCATGCAAATCTGCATGATTAGGGCCATCTGCACAAGTGACTCCGAGGGGCTCCCTTCCTCCATCTCCACTGTATACTGCCACGGTGCTTGTGGGTCACTGCCTCATCTTCCTCATCTCCATCTACCTCCTCCAGCTGCTCCTGCTCCTCCTCTCTTGTCACCTGGGTAGAAAATCCACTCATTTCACCAAACCATGCTTCTGCTCCAATGTCCTCCTCCTCCATTTCAGTCCCCACAGGACTCATGTGGCCACGAGATGTAGTCGCCATGTCTCCAGTCCCCTGCCCAGACAGATTTTTCAGCATCTGTTCCAGGACATGAAGCAGTGGAATGACGTTATTCATCCCGTAGTCCTGGCGACTGACAAATAATGTGGCCTCCTCGAATGGCCTCAACAAACGGCAGGTGTCACGCATGAGCTGCCACTGGCTGACATCAAAGTTACACAGGGGAGTACTTCTGTCTGCCTGGATCATCAAAAAAATCGTTAATGGCCTTTCTCTGTTCATACAGTCGGTCCAACATGTGCAGGCTGGAATTCCAACGGGTGGAAACATCGCATATCAGAGTGTGTTGGGGGAGGCCGTTCTGCCGCTGCAACTCGAGGAGGTGTTCCTGCTCTATAGGAATGATGAAGTGCATGCACAGTTTCCTGGCCATTTCAGAATTTCTAAAGATCGGTGGAAGACTTCAGGAACGGTTTCACAACCAGATTGAACACGTGCGCCATGCAGGGCGCATGGACCATCCCTCCTCGGTGAAGCGCGCACACCATGTTACTCACATTTTCCGTCACCATGGTTCCGATTTGCAGTTGGCGCGGAGAAAGCCACACATCGATTTCTTGCTGCATGACGCGGAGCAGTTCCTCCCCTGTGTGACTTCGTTCGCCGAGGCAAGCCAGGTGTAGAACTGCGTGACACCGCTGTGCCCTACACATGTGGTATGATGGAGCAGTACTTGTGGAGGCTGAGATGATGGTGGTGGTGGTGGAGGAGGATGCGGACATTGGCGCAGGAGCCGAAGTTTGACAACGTGGAGGAGAAAGCGGCGTCTCCTGTCCAAGTTGTTGGTGTGCCTGGGCCGGAATGCACATTCACCCAGTGGGCCGTAAAGGATATGTACTGGCCCTGACCGTAGCTACAGCTCCAGACGTCCGTGCTGCCGTGCACCTTGGAACAAACCGATAAGCTTAAGGACTGGCCCACCTTCTGTTCTACATATTTATGAAGTGCTGGTACTGCCTTTTTGGAAAAGAAATTACGGCTTGGAACTCTCCATCTCGGCTCGGCACAAGCCATTAGTTCTCTGAACGGTGCAGAGTCCACCATTTGGAAAGGGAGGGACTGCAGCAACAACAACTTGGACAGGAGTACGGTCAGCTTCTGCACCTTAGGATGGTTGGACGCATACTGTTGTCTCTTTGCAATCGCCTCGCTGAACGACTGCTGGCGCCATGAGTAGCGAGGAGCAGGAGCATCTGGACCGGGAGATGATGTCAAAGAGAAACAGCTCCCTTCTGCAGAGGTGGTGGAGCCTTGACTGGCTGCAATGGCATGCGTGCCACTGGGCGCTGCTGCTGCTGCTGCGGCGGCAGGATGGACCACCACATCTGAGCCACGTTTCTCCCAGGCCACAGGATGGTGACGCTGCATGTGTTGACGCAGGGCCGTGGTGCCAACGTTAGCTCCCTGGCCACGCTTCACTTTCTGCTTACAGATTCTACATATACCCATATTCGGCTCCTCCGGTGTCTTAGCAAAGAACTGCCACACCGCCGAGTATCAGATTTTACCGCCAATGCTCCGCACTGAGTGACTACTGCCGCCGCTGCCTCGCTGAGCCCCTGTGCCTCTATTTTCTTGGACCTGCGAAGCGGGTTTTTTACCCCGTGGCCGCTTGGCTCCCGACCTCACACTGCTGCTATCCTGCTGACTCACGGCCACACGACCCACTTGCTGGCTGTGCCGCTGCCTGACGCGCAAGCTGACGCCCTCTTCTCCTGACGATGATGAAGCCCTTGCCTCACCCGGCTCCCAAGTGCGGTCGGCTACATCATCATCTATTTGTGTTTCATCGTCACTGCTGTCCTCATCACCGGTCTTGGTATGCAGAGGCTGACCCCTCACAACATGACCTCCCATGCCACTCTCAACATCTATACTTTGCCGCCTACTGCAAGAAGCAGGCGATATTAGCCCCATTTCTTCGCTGCCAAGTAGCTGCTGACTGCACTCCTCAAATTTTTTATCCTCGCTATATAGTGGCGCTGAGCCCAGACCACATAATAGATCTCTGGCTGAGGGAACCGGATGGGACAGAGGCGGGTTGAGGACAGGTGAGGGCCACTGACCCGCTCCCGGGCCATGCCAACTAAGGGTTGTGTCTGACGTTCCCACCGACTCTTGGCTGGGTTGTCAGATGTCATCTGGGAGGAAGTGGATGACCTAGTCAACCAATCAAGAACCCTTGGGTTGCTGAACAACACACGGCCGCTAGATGACAGCGGCAGTTGTGGCCTCACCGAGTGACCCCTGCTGCGACGTCCCCTTGCTGTGCTGCGACCTGGGCCTGTTCCAGGAATGTTTGTGCCACTGCCACTCGCAGGTGCAGAGCATGCCACCTCTCTGTCTGACATACTGTTTGTTCTAAAATGTACAGACACTGTTTGATGAAGATATCTGTATATGATAAATATATACCCTGTATTTGACTCCAAATGAACCCAGTAACAAGCTTGGGTAACCCTTGGATATAAATTGCGCTCCACAAATGGCCAGGAAAAATTGACTTGTATGTGCCGTTTAAAAAACTCTGTGTATTTTACTGAATGTAAAGGCTTAATTAACCTTCGGATATGAATTATGCTACAGAATTTCTTCTGTGGCGGTGAAAAAGAAAGTTTCTTTTACTGAGTGCAACTGCAGAAAAATACTTAGTTAACCCTTGGATGTAAATTGCGCCAAAGAATTGAGCCACCACAAACTACTAGCTTTGTAGCGTGTTACAATGCCGTGTTTTTTACGCCACACAACAAGAGATAAAATTTTAATTAACCTTTGCTTGTGAATTAGGCTACAGGAAAAATGTATATATTTTGGCGGTGAAAATGACGGTTTCTTGGAGTCACCACAGCTGAAAAACAACGCTTAATTAACCCCTGGATGTAAATTGCGCCAAAGAATTGAGCCACCACAAACTACAAGCTTTGTAGCGTGTTACAATGCCGTATTTTTACGCTACACAACAAGAGATAAAATTGTAATTAACCTTTGCTTGTGAATTAGGCTACAGGAAAAATGTATATTTTGGCGGTGAAAATGACGGTTTCTTGGAGTCACCACAGCTGAAAAACAACGCTTAATTAACCCCTGGATGTAAATTGCGCCAAAGAATTGAGCAGCCAAAAATGAAGTGGTATTTGTATTGTAAAAACGCTGTTTCTTTAAATGAATACAACAGGAACTGGCTTAGATCCCCCTTGGATATTCAATGTGCTGTGAGCAGATAGGATTTAAATGTATATGCAGCTGCAGTGGACGCACACTGGATTTCAGATCCAATACCCAAAAAAATCAGAAATAGAACGTTAAGAGAAGCAGTCTCTGAGACAAGCTGAGACACCCCACAAAAATCACTGTATAAAAATCAGTTCTTCAGTAAGAGCTCTCAGCTGCAGCAGCACCTTCCCTAGTCAGTACAGTGAGAGGAGTGTGAGCTCCCAGCATCGCGCCCGGACTTATATAGTGCGGTGACGTCACAGAATCCCGCCGGTCTCTGATTGGCTTCATCTCTGCACATGTCATGCAGGCTATGCCCTTCTTCCTCCCAGAGTGCTTTGCCCCATGTAACGCCATGTGCTCGCAGCCATTTTATCAATGAAAAGCACACTTCATTCACCCGAAGTACCCCAAACTTCGACTTCTTTCAGAACCGAAGTTTTCCTGAAATTCTAAACGAAGTCCACTTTGTTAGAATCAATTCGCCCATCTATATATATATATATATATATATATATATATATATATATATACACACAGTGAAGGAAATGATTAATTGATCCCTTGCTGATTTTGTAAGTTTGCCCACCGACAAAGACATGTACAGTCTATAATTTTAAAGGTAGGTTAATTGACATTAAGAGATAGAATATCCAAAATAAAATCCAGAAAATCACATGGTATAAATTGTATAAATTTATTTGCATTTTGCTGAGAGAAATAACTATTTGATCCCATACCAACCTTTAAGAGTTCTGGCTCCTACAGATCAGTTAGACACTCCTAATCAACTCGTTACCTGCATTAAAGACAGCTGTCTTAAATAGTCACCTTTATAAAAGACTCCTGTCCACAGACTCAGTCAGACTCTAGCATCTACAACATGGGCAAGACCAAAGAGCTTTCTAAGGATGTCAGGAACAAGATTATAGGCCTGCACAAAGCTGGAATGGGCTACAAAACCATAAGTAAGACACTGGGTGAGAAGGAGACAACTGTTGGTGCGATAGTAAGAAAATGGAAGAAATACAAAATGAATGTCAGTCGACATCGATCTAGGGCACCATGCAAAATCTCACCTCATGGGGTTTCCTAGATCATGAGGAAGGTGAGAGATCAGCCTAAAACCACACGGGGGAAACTTGTTAATAATCTCAAGGCAGCTGGGACCACAGTCAACAAGAAAACCATTAGTTACACATTACGCCATAATGGTTTAAAATCCTGCAGTGCCCACAAGATCCCCTTGCTCAAGAAGGCACGTGTGCAGACCCATGTGGAGTTTGCCAATGAACACCTGGATGATTCTGTGAGTGGCTGGGTCTTCTAGCAAGACAATGACCCAAAACATACAGTCAAGGCAACAAAGGAATGGCTCAAAAAGGAGCACATTATGGTCATGGAGTGGCCTAACCAGTTTCAAGACCTTACCAAGTATTAACCCCTTAAGAACCCAGCCAGTTTTGGCCTTCCTGACACAGCTATATTTTTTAAATCTGATGTGTCACTTTATGTGAGAATAACTTTTTAATGCTTTTACCTATCCACATGATTCAGAGAATGTTTTCTTGTGACACATTGTGCTTTACGTTAGTAAGAAATTTTGGTCCATACAATCCTTGTTTGTTTGTGAAGAATATCAAAATTTCATGAAAATTTGGAAAATTCTGTCTTTTTCAAAGTTCGAAATTTTCTGCGTGCAAGACAGATAGTTATTCACCACAAAATAGTTTACAACTAGCATCTACCATATGTCCACTGTAGGTTGGCATAATTTTTTTTTAATTTTTTTTACGACATTAGGGGACTTAGAAATTTAGTAGTCATTTCTCACATTTTCAAGAAAATTTGCAATATACATTTTTTTAGGGACCAGTCTGGTTCTGACGTGGCTTTGAGGGGCTTGTATTATACCCCCGTAAATGACTTCATCTAGGAAACTAGACCCCTTAAAGTATTTACAACAGTGTTTAGGAAGTTTGTTAACCCTTAAGGTATTTCACAGAAATTAAAGCAAAGTGGAGGTGAAATTTCAAAAAGACATTCTATACCTTCCGGGTTGTCTGTTAGCAGCCAGCAGTACGGCTGAGACACAGGAGGAGATCGCGATCTATTAGATTGCTGCTACTACATATAGCAGTACATTATTGTACTGCTATGTATTGTAGCTGTCAATCATTATGTCCGGCTGTGCTCTGGATAGGGGATGTTAACACAGCGTTTATTAGATATGTGTTTTGGTATGTTTTTCGGACCCAAAAACGGACATAACGAGTATCTAAAATGTTCTTATGTGATTACATTAGTTTCAATGTAAAACACATATCGGCATTCAGATGATACGTGTTTTACATACGTCTTTGTGATGCGTTTAACGGATCCAATCCGTTGACATTGACATGTCAATTCTTGATCCATTTTCTGCATCACAAACCCTATTTAAAGCTATAGGGTACGTTTTGCAATCCAGAAAACATATCCAAGCACATACCACACTACGTACGTACGTGTTTGGATGTGTGTTATTCAGTATGTTTTTTGGATCGAAAAACATATTGCAAAACGCTGTGTGCACATACCCTTAGGCTTCCAGGTCACCATGGCAACCATCGCAGGGTGGCCAATGGTAAGAGTGGGAGCTCCCTCCCTCTGTCTTTTCCTTAGCTGCCACAGATGCATTTGATTGCGGCAACTAAGAGGTTAATCATCCGCTTCCGGAGTATACCTCAGTCTCAACTGATGCTGCGGGACACTAGCCGCAATGTAAAGCTGGTTTCCCGCAGTGATCACGTGGGCTCTATTTTTGAGTCCACACGATTGTCATGACACATATACGTCATTTTGTGTTAACCCCTACCCGGCTATGATGTAAATTTACATCAGATGATTGGACGTGGTTAAGGAAAGATTTTCCAGCATTGTTACTTCATGGTGAATACTAGTATTTGCTAAAACAGACAACTGCATGAAATGTCAATCAGCAGCTTCTAAGACCAGCAGGATATTTTCTTGTTTACAAGCATAGATAGGACAGAGACATTATACAGTTTTACAAAACATTGGTGTGACCTCAACTGAAAAATGCAGTTAAAGTCTGAAGATCAGTTTACAGAAAGGGTGTACAATCCCAACTTCAAAAATGTTAGGACGCCGTGTCAGGTATTAAGAAAACAAGACTGCAATGATTTGGAAATGCCATATTTTATTCACAACAGAACATAAAATACATATCAGAAGTTAAAAGTTAGTAGTTTTTCCATTTCATTTGAAACAATTAACTCATTTAGAAATTGTTGGCAGCAAAGAAGTTAACATAAGGCTAAATAATAAGGGGTATTAATGAACAACAGCTGGAGGGTCAAGTCGGAGAGCCAAACAAGAAAATGGTCAGAGGTTCACCAATCGGTGAAAAACTGCTTGCCAATTGCAAAAAAAAAAAGTTCCTCAACGAAAAATTGAATGACTATGAATCTCACCATCTGTAAAACATGCTCAAACATTCTAGTCCTTTAAGGGGTTTTGACACGATGTAATGTTGACGTGAGATCCTCCAAAATGGGTATTTAATCACTTTTCTACATTTTTGTGATTACAAAAAGTGAAGCATGTGAGAGCTATAGCATTGCTCAGTCCCCCTTAGTTTCCTGAAAGTTTACATTAGACACGACGTGCTTGTGTGTTTGCACTTCTTATCTGATGACAGGGAACATGGAGGAGCTTGCAAGGGGCTGCGGAGAAAGTGTAGTGTATGAGTCTGTCTGCTGTATAGAGAATCCCCTGGTGTAATGTTATTATTTGAGTAAACTTTAGAGACGCTCCCTGCTTCCTCGCTTTGCTCTCCTCCTCCCTCTTCACCCCCTGCACCCTTTTCATGACTCCAGCTTTGTTTTTATTCCCCCCTAGCAATAAGAGGTAAGGAACTTACTTTGTGGAAAACCCCTTAAAAAGAAAATTTTGAGACGGGTTCAGATTAAACCCTTTTTGGCCTCAACCATGTACAAAAACCAGGGAATGCCACAAAAATTCTCATGACATTTCTTAGTGAAAAAATTGTGAAAGCATCACTGTCATGATCATGCCAGAAAGAACCCCCTTTGAGTTTTGGTCCCCGGCCAGGCCGGCGACGTAAGCCTGGTTTTTGACTTGTTTTTTACTTTTGTTTCCCTAGTTAAAAATGGTTTTCTTCCCCCTATTTTTAATTGATTCCTGGCCGACCCCTACCGGAAAATTTTCCCACACTCCACGGGTTAACCTGCTCCTTAAACCTGGGATTGCAGCTCCCTTTCCTTTGGGGTTTTTCTGTTTCTTCCTCCATTACCCTTTGTCTTATTCTCCTGGAATTTTTAAGGGGCCTTTTTCTGTCTCCCCCTTTGCTGGTTATACTGGTCCTTTTCTGTTTTTTTGTACCGCTTTTTTTGTGCCTCACCGTTACCCACTTTGCTTGGATCCTTTTATTTTCTGCCTTTCGGCTTTGAACCGCGTTCCCGTTGTTCCCCGACTTGGCGGGGTTGACTTTCCCCATATGTGTTTGTATTGTTTTGTCTGCGTCTTGTGTTTTCACCATTATATAGTGCTCATCTTCGGTTGGGGGCCCCCTTTTTGGTTTTCGGGCCCCCCAAAAACAGGGACGGGGTTTTGGACCATGTGGGGGCCTCACACTTTCTGGTCTTTCGTGCCCCCCTGACGGGTCCCTTACATTAAACCCACCCATACCCAAGTCAACCCCCCGGCGATTCAATATAGTACCGGCCTTCGGTCACTGTCGTTTGGGGAGATTTTGGAAACTCACTTCAGGGCATGGGGGCTTTTAAATCAAGTCTCGCAGCGTCGGGATACCATAACAACCCGGGACCCGGATTTTTTCCCTGCCCCGTCTTTTCCCCCTACCCCCCCATGTTTGGGATCCTAAGTCCAAATAAAATCTAAGAGTTATACCTACCGCTTGATGGGAATCCTGACAGTTCCAAAACCTTCGGGGAATCTTGTAGTTTATTTTTTCGCTTAAATTACTTTCCCCACTGAGCGAAAGAGTGGAGTTGTTGTGTCTCTCCTCCAGGGCCCACCTAAATTTGGGGCATTACA
This sequence comes from Phyllomedusa bahiana, assembly GCA_025379985.1. NCBI lineage: Eukaryota > Metazoa > Chordata > Amphibia > Anura > Hylidae > Phyllomedusa > Phyllomedusa bahiana. Next base: position 36,539 of record JAODAL010003485.1, read on the forward strand.
TACTTCTGAACCCTGAGGGGGAGACATGGCCCAAATTTTTTTTTTAGCTTTAGGTCGGGTTTTATGATAACCCCAACCGGGGGGGCGGGGGCCCCGAGGCCCATTTGCTATCTATTCACAGGGCCACCGCTCAGCCGAAGATTATTTTCCCGAGTTCCGCCAATGGTCCTTTTGACTGGGTGGTGGGCCCAAACCTCTGAAACCCTTTTTTCAGAAAAGGGCTGTGGGAATGGGGAAAAAGATGCTATGGTCATCCCCCAACTCCCGAGCGCTGAGTGACTTTTAGACTCTGGCTGTGTCTTTTAAAGAAATTAAGGGAGAGACCGGGAAAAAAAAAGGGGGGGTCGACTGCACTCAAGCAACTTTCCGTAAACCTCCTTTCTACCTTTTTTAAAAAAATTCCCCTCTTCCACCTTCGTCACCATTTTCCCCCTCGTTTTCTGAGAAGAACCCATGGGTTGGGTTTTTTCGCATCGCGCCACCAGGGGGAGCCCACCGTTGAAAACGCTTTGTGCCTCATTGTGGGAAACCTGCCCAATTCCTGAGAGACTGTCCGATTAGACCAAAATCCCCCCAAGGTAATATCAAACGTGGGAGCGTTTTCCAAGGTAACTCAGAGTACAGGTACCCCTAATGAAATAAAAAGTTTTTTGTACCCGAAACCTTGGTTTTAATTCCAAGACTCTTCCTGAAATTGCCATGATTGATTCGGGCTGCTGCCAGTTTTTTATAAAATGGTTGTTGCTAAACCCTTTGGGTTTTTGGAACTTTTTCCCTGTTTCCCCCTTTTTGGGGTTTCGGGTGTAGATTCTAACTCCCTAACCGGGGGAAGAATACAATTTGTACCGCAGAGGTCACTTTGAATTTTTGGGGTTCGATACAGAAAAGATTTCGTTTTTTTTTCATGGAAAACCGCTCAGGTTATTCTTGGGTTACCTTTGGGTCCCCCCCCATAATCCTTTTTCGATGGGGGACCAGAGTTGCAAATGGGGGATCATGTTTTCTCATTCATCTGGTCCGTCCCCCGGTGTGCTGTGATTAATGCTCATGAATGTCAAATGTAAACTGAATTCAATTAGTCTGTGATGGGGATGTTGCTGAATCGTCTCCACACCGGCCTGATGATGGCGCTACAGACCCCCATTCCTGGGCAAAAGCTCAACTTTCCCCTGGAACGAGAATTTTGCATCAGTAATTGAGGGGAAACCCTTTAAAAATTCCCTTTTCCCCGGTAAAGCATGTTGAACCTTGATTTCTAATCCTGTCTCTGTTGGACTCAGCATATTCTCTTCTTCTGAAAATGTTTTTCCTTTTTCTGTGAGGATATTTCCACCCAGGATTCGCCAGTGCAGGTGATAAAACTAAAAAAGAAACCCCCGTTAAAAGATGGCAAGTCGGGGAGGAGTCATAAGACTCTAAAAAACGCCCAACTAAAAATCCAAAAAAAACCCAGTAAAACCGCCCAACCAACCAAAGTATGTCCCCCCCAGTCTCTCTACAAAACATCCCCCCAAGCTGGAAAAGGAAAAAGTTCACCAGGTCCTTTGCAAACATAAGGGGGTTGAGGGTCCGTGGGCCCCCCATAAAGGGGGGGGTCGTCATGATCATGCCAGAAAGAACCCCCCCTTTGAGTTCTGGCGCCGGCCCCCGCCTTTTCGAGTAAGCCGTGGTTTTTGACTTAGTGTTTACATTTTTTGTTCACTATTGAACGGGTTTTCTTCCCGCTATCTTAATTGATTCCTGGCCGGAAAGGCCCGGAACTTTCCCGCACTCCCCGGGGTTAACCTGCTCCTTTATCCGGTGTTGACAGCTCTCCTTCCTATCTGGTCTTCTGTTTTTTTCCCCCCTATTTCCTTTGTCCTTAGTTCTCCTGGGAAAGGGATTTAAAGGGGGCCCTTTTGTCCCCCCCCTCACTTTGCGGGTTTTAAATGGGCCTTTTTGCTTTTGCCTACCTGTCTATTCTGTGCCTCACCCGGTTACCCACTTTGCTGGGTCAATTTATTCTTCTGCCTTCTGACTTTGTACCCGCCCGTTTTTTACCCGATGGGTTGCTTGACTTCCCAATTTGTTTGTATTGTTTTTTCTGCCTTGTGTTTTCACAATTCAGTATATGCCAGTTTTGGGTTGGGGCCCACTATTAAGGAGTCGGGCACCCCAAAAAGGGAGGGACAGGGTTGGACCCGGTCAGGGCCCCCACACTGTCGTCTGTTCTCCCCCTGAGGGTCCCTTACAATCACTTTGCATGTTGATTTCAATCAGTAAAGACCTGTCCTGGTGATGTGTTCATGGCCTTGTTTTTTTTTTTATGGTGTTCTTCCAGCAATGGTTGCAGGCTGTTTTTTCTCTGATTTTTCTCACCTGACACACCAATGTCCATCCGATCAATAAAGGAGAAAATGTCACCCATGGGAGAAGACAAACCTTTGCCAATCAGCGAAAGTCCCCTTCCGATCTGCCAAAAAAACTGTTGCTTTTTCTGCCAATGCAACTTCATTAGCAGAGGTGGAGTTATCATTTGCTTCAAAGTCCTATGAAATTTGGGTTTGTTGAACTGTTGTTTAAAACATTCGGGACCCCTGGATCATTTTTGTGGTGAACTGATCCACTATGGAGTGCCAGTCCGCCTCAGGCAGGTTTATAGCCAATGTTCACCTCTCAAGTCATTGGTATGTGGTGCTCCGCAGTTTTCACATTACTTACTCGCAATAGTCCCATTTGTATACTCACAATATACTTTCATCACAACAGCACGCAAACAGTTTGCAAACTATGCCATTTCAGAAATACTAAAACTGTTGGCCCAAAAGCCAATAACCATCTGTTTTTGCGACTGATAAATCATCCCTTTAACCCATGACAGCAACAAAGGATTGGTGCCAGCCTAAAACACCTTTTATATCCCCTTTCCAAGAGCTCAAAAACACAAAAATTTCATGAGCTATGATTACCACGCAAAGTAGGGGGTTTCTAATAAGTGACTCAACGTTAGTGTGCATGTGAATACATTCATAAATATTTATATATTCAGTGTGAGGCCTTCCATTTTGTATGTCAAGTTGCAGGAGTTGCAAAAATCACTTGTTGAACTATGTTTGTTGTTTATTTGCATCCTCCTAGGAAATTTATTTTTCCTTTTTCTAGACAATGGCTTGCTATGGGCTTGATTGATTAGAGAGTCAATATAACAAAGACCTAAGTTCTGTTAAATTGCAGAAAGGAATGCTTGTATTTTTTCTTAGCTGCTTTTGAAGAATATTTGGGAAAGACAGCACATCTACCATTTTAAAAATCGCACTTATGTTACAGCTACTGTTCATTCTAGGACATGTAAATACCTACGGCGACATGTATGAAAACTCTCTAGGTGTAAGACTTTCTTTGTTGCCCAGAGTAACCAATTATAGCTCTTCTTTAATTTTTTCAGAGCACTTAAAGGGGATTTGCCACCAGACCAAGTACTGACCTCCGTTCAGTATGAGAGCAAGATGTCAACAAATCACGCTGAGTCATGAAGCTGCAGTGGAGAGAGGGAGAGGGGAGGGGGAGTGAGGAATCCAAAGGGAGCGTCTCAAAACTTAAGTGAACTAATAAACAGTACAACAGTGGATTCAATACAGCAAGACACAGAGCCTCAGACGGCACTGTCAGGAGAAACCTTATCTGCTAAGCAGCTTATGTAATGTAAACAAATCACGAGCTGACAGAGACCCACACAGACACACACAGCCAGAGCACAGAGCCTGCATAACGGATCCTGTAACATGTTCACTCAAATAATCAAACTATAACTTGTGAATTCTGTATACAAAAGACAACACCTATTCTAAACAGCAGATTGAAAGCTTCTTCATCAGATAAAGCAGGGATCTAATAACACTACAGCTAGTTATTCAGTATACAAAAGAAAACATATTGCTACCCGGTGCCTTAAAAGACCATTCATACTGCCTGTCATCATATAAGAAGTGATTCACGGAAGCGCGGCCTTTCAGCTCCTGGGTCGTGACTAGGGGAAGCTTTGTGGTAACCAAGGGGGGTTGAGAAATGCTGTAGCTCTTAGAGTTTTCACTTTTTTTAATCACATATATTTAGGAAAGTGATTAAATACCCATTTTGGAGGTTCCCACGTCAACATTACATGGTGGCAAAACCCCTTTAATACAAGATAGTTTTCATACATAAGGGCCCCTAGACCTTGTATTGCTGTCCTGGTCTCGCTGTGCTCAGAAATTCAGAATTCTACTGAAATTTTAAAAACTTTCTGTTGTGGTATGCCGAGTGTAATCTTTTGTATGTGATTTGTCTACTCTTTCTTTTTATGTCTGTTATTTTATTCTTTTCTGGAATCTATTATTAAAGAGGTAATCCTATTAAGGCAAATTCTCTTCGCTGGCTGCTTATTGCTAAGTGCGACCTGGCCCTGCCTGTTAATGAGGAGGGCAACGCTAACAGCCATAACCCTAATTCATTTCTATGGAAGTTCCAAGTATAGCTGAGCGCACACACTCGGCTATACTTGGAACTTACAAGAAGTGAATGAGGAGCACGGCCGCTAGCACCGCCCTACTCATTCACATGCAGGGTCGGATCGTACTTAGTAATAAGCAGCCATCAAAGAGGATTTGCCTTAGTGGGACTACCTCTTTAAGTTTGTCTTTACTTAAGTGAGCAGTGTGTTCATTTATTTAATCTTGCTCAATCCAGAAGTAACCCATAGTAATACAATACATTAGAGGCGCAGCTAGAGCTTTTACCACCATGGGCTCTCCCAGAGTTTGCCGCCCCTCTCACTTTGTGTTTTGTTGCACCTACAGTGCCTTATCTTTCAGACTGGCTAGTGTTGCAGGCATGCTGGTAGTTGTAGTTCCACATCAGCTGTTGTGGAACTGCAAGTAGCAACATACCACACTAGATATGCTTTAGGTCTTGAAAAATAGCTATTGTGGTATGATGGTGCGTGTAGTTCCACAGCCATTGCTGTGGAACTACAGGTCCCAGCATGCCTGCCACACCAGCCAACCTTATGTATACACATTACAGGCACACTTTATACACATAACATATAAAGTGTTCCTCAACCTGTAAGATATATACATTACAAATACGTATTTACATTACAGGCACACCTTATATATATTTAACATTAAACAGTGTGCCTTCTTGTGTGTTGGTTTAAGCTGCAGTGGCACCGCTCCACTGGGCCTGCTTAGGATGATAATTGCCCGATGATGTATCCCGGACCGGCAGGAGGGCAAGGGCGGCATGCAACGACTGCTGGCTCTGGGACTTGGACACGGAGCAGTGCACTACTAAGCAGTACTAAGGCACGGCTGCACTCCTCTCCACTCCACATCTGGGATGTGCACTAGGAGACATGCCGCCCTGGGGCTATACCCCCACCTGTCTCCAATCAGCTACGCCACTGCCTCTATTATATCTGAATCAGCTAATAATCTATCTAAAACCCTCTTGCTACATTGTATATTGCAGCATACATCAAACCTATTGTACTTTTATCCTTGGCTGGAAAGGGGAAGCTTAAGATTTTTTACCCTTTGGATTACAATATGAATAGGTTCTAGTAAGAAATATATGTGAGAGGACATTGACTGCACAGTTAAAAATCATAGCTAATAGACCTTGGGATTTACAACATAGAATCTACATCATGTTTCATGTTCTAGACAATGTGGACGACCCTTCATCAGAATCACCACTGCTGCAGATCTGTCATACCATGTGTATAACTCAGCAGTCCTAATGAGGCAAGAATGGGGTCCCAGTGTTACAATTCCCTAGCTGGAAATTATGGCTTTAGGGCAAGAACAAGACACCTGTCCCTGCAGCCCCTTGCCCCCTCCCTGCACACACACTGCCTGGGCCAATCAAGAGTTTTAGTCATTGTATGAAAAAAAAATGTCTTCCTATTTCTATATTTCAATGTAAACAAGCAATTAATGACTTTGCTCCACTGTGACAGCTGCCAGTATATCCTCTCCCAATCCATCTTTACCTCTATAATTGCCATCACTGATTTATCACTCTTCAATATTTTTGCAGCAAATCAGCTGGATATAGGATAATAGACTCTGTCTAATATATAGAGTTCACCCCATCCATAGCTAATCCTGCATATTAAACATGATAACATGATGTTAGGCGTCAGCATTTACTACACTTTCCAGACATAATTGTATGGATATAGTGGGAGCTACCTGTAAAATTCCGCTTTTTTAATGACATTTCATGTTATAAGTAATAACAGTGAATATACACGGTGCTTCTAGATAAGAAGCTTAGCCTCAAACACACATATATATATATATATATATATATATATATATATATATATATTATATATAATATATATATATATTTATATTTATATTTTATGTGTGCCCACTCACATTCAGGTAAGAAAAGGGCAATTCCAGTAACGATATTTGTCGGTATAACTGACAAAAGTTGTATTTTCTAAAATGAATTATGGGGGGGCCAATTATGTAAGGGTACTTAGTTATGATTTCAGGAATTGACACATCATATATCTGAAAAAATATAGGAAAGAGTTTGAGGACAAAATAACAACATAATAGTAAAAGGTAAAGTACAAATGTAAAGTAAATGAATCAACATGGCGGTTACATGGAGAAGGATATCTGGACATCACAATATGATAGATGACCCTCTCTGCTGCATCCAGTGAGATCAACTTATTATCTTAATTGCAACAATACTAGTAAAAATCAAAAACAGATGGTTGTTAAAGACAATTAGAAAAGTATATGAGAAAAGCATATGAGATTATTAAAAGCACTAGATATGATAACTAATTGCCAACCGCCCACTATAAACGTCCAGGTTCAGGAATGTCTGTGCAGAGAACCTAGCTGTATACTAAGAGTTAAGTTCACACAATGGAGTGCCGTTTCCTCATCAGAAATTTCACGCTTGCAAGCAGGAAATTCCTACAGGGAAATGACGCTGACCGTCCAATACTTCTATACTGTAGTATTAGAAACACTCTATTACTAATATTACATCTTCACTTTTAATAAAATTGCTTATTAAAAAGTACAAAACCAGACGCAGATGTTAATTCTGTTCTCCATACAACCAAATTTGCAGTATCCTTATGTGAGGGGTGGTATAAAGTAGGCATATGACAGTAAAGATACTGGAAGAAAAACAGGGAATAGTAGGAGCAGTTTAAGGACCTACTAACTGTACCCCTTAAACATTTAACACTAGCCCTCCAAGCAAAGTACCTGCCCCAAAATGGGCGACTCTACCAGTCTAGCCCTCACTAGTGATCAATAGGTTCTTAAACTGGTTGTTTATATGGCTCATTATTGTGAATCTTTTATTCTGGTTTTGTACTTTTTAATAAGCAATATTATTAAAAGTGAATTCTAATATTAGTAATACAGTACAGTAATACAGTGTTTCTTTTTCAAATGAGTGGGTCTGTATATACTCCGGTATTTGCGTTCTGTTTATACTTTAATTTTGACAGCACGTAAAGCGCCTCAAAAAATTTACATTCTTTGTCGACGCTTACATTATGTGTTGAAAATACTTGAGTAAAATCAGCGTCCTTTGAACGATGATACTGATTTTACATTGAGTTCAATGGAGGTCGTTTACCAATGGTTTATACACAGATTCTAAGGCAGTTTCGGCAATGAATCCACCCCCAGAATCATCATCCAAATCCATCATGTGAATATACCCTTAATGTACAGCTGCGTGGGTGGAGAGCCGGCCATCAGCTATAGCTGGGCTCTCCACTGAGAAGACAAGGAAGGTTTATTACCATGTCTTCCTTCTTGATCGCTGTTTATGTCTATACATAGACATTCACATGACTCCCGGAGTTCGGTAACTGCCTGAGCTGCTGAGTCTAATTAGACCCAGATCAGCTCGGCAGTCAATCCAGGAGATGGATTTCCCCTGATGATACATCAGTCCAACTTAGAGCGGAAATCAGCAAAAAAAAAAAAAGATAAACATTCCCCAAAAACTCTATTTCAATATATGTAATATAATATAATAAAAAAACACACACACTAAAATATTTTAAAAATAAATACTAAAAGCCCAAATAACAACTTTTCCCCTGCCCCCGGCAATCCTTCATCTTTAGATAACCTATATATAAATGTCCATGATGGAAAAGTGACACAATTACAAAACTTATTTTAGCACCACTTTTGCTGTTAAAAATATACCTTGTTTCCCCGAAAATAAGACACCCTCGAAGATAAGACATAGTGCATTTTTAGTTATGAAATTCAGAGTTTGGCTGCTTATGTTGATGTTTGTAATGAAATCACTACAGTATATTAATACATGTTGATGTTTTGTTCAACAATTAATGTGAATTATTGTTCCTAGAAAAAAAAAAACATCCCATAAAAATAAGTCTTAGCTCGTCTTTAGGAGCAAAAATTAATATAAGACACTGTCTTATTTTTGGGGAAACAGGGTAATTAACTCCTTAACCCCTCCAAAGAAAAAAAAAATGGCTTCATTTTTCTCCTCCCCGCATTCCAAGCCCATACCATTTTTATTTTTCCACCTGCATAGACAAATAAGGGCTTTTATTTTGCGGAACAAGATGTACTTTCTAATGGTGTCATTCATCATACCATAGAATATACTGGGAAACTGCAAACAAATTCTAAGGGCAAAATGTGAAACAAAAGTACTTGCGCAATGTTTATGGGTATTTTCTTTTACAGCATTCAATCTTCGGTAAAAATGATGTGCTATCTGTATTCTACAAGTCGATCTGAATCCGGGAATACCAATATGTAGGGTTTTCATTATGTTTTGGCACCGTAAAAAAATTTCAAACATTTTCTATTTTTGAAATTTGCCGCGGTCACGCCATTTTCTGCGACCAATAACTTTTTTCTACTGTCACCTACGGACTTGAGTGAGGGGCATTTTTTGTGGGCTAAAGAGTACTTTTTATTGTTACCATTTTGGAATACATGGGACATTTTTGATTAAATTTATTCCAATTTTTAGGAACGTGAAATGACCAAAAAACGCAATTTTGGCGTTTGGATTTTTTTTCTTCTACGGCGTTCAGTGTACGGGATAATTGATGTTAAATTTTAATAGATCAGACTTTTTGGGGCGCGGCGATACCAACTATGTGTGACTTTCTTATTATTTTATTTTTTTGCATTGGTAAAATGGCAAAAGGGGAGTGATTTGAACTTTTAATTTTTTTTTACACTTTAAAACATTTTTTTTTTCACTTTAATTTGAGTCCCCTTAGGGTGCTTCACCAATAGGGAGCTCGATCATTTATACAGCCTAATGCATTGTATAGACAATGCATTAGGGTGTACAAAGATGGCGGTTTTACTACTTCCTCCCTGAGGACGCGTGGAATGGCGTCGACACCATGCCCATTCTGTAAATGCCGGGTTTTAGCTGCAATTAGCAGCTAGCACCCAGTGGCTATGTAGAGAGATCGCACTGCGATCCCGCAACACGGCTCCTTAACACCACCAGGACATACCCATACATCCAGGTGGGTCAAGTTGTTAAATAAAGAAATGCAAAACACAAACTTTTTATTCTATTTAGTATTTACCCTCATATAAAAAAAATGTAAAAATTACATAGAAATAAAGCCTAGCACATCATGGAGAAAGGGAGACAAAAGTAGTACAATGACCGTACGCAAGAGAGTATTAAAAAGCGTTAACGTTCAAACTGGCAATTACTATGGAAAAGGAAAATGTGTCTGGTCAAGAAGAGGGGTAAATGACCTGGGCAGGAACTGGTTAAGAGGGTAGTCCAGTTTAGAAAACTGGGAACACATACAGGTGAGGATTTCACTACGGAGTAGAGAGTGAGTGCTCCCTGCTCCACAGTAGACTCTGGACGGCCACACACTTGCTGCTGCCTGGAGTTTCCGGCACAGGCAGCATGCTATGTCATCACGCTGCCTGCGCGGCCTAAAGACATCGTGCTGCCTATGCCAGAAGACAGATCGCCTGGGGGTCAGAGCAGCGAGGGAAAGAGATGAGTACTTTTTATTTTTTTTTCAAAAACCCTGTATATAACCTTTCTATGGGGACATATACCTACCTAAAACTGCTTTTAACCTGCCTATGGTGGACATATACCTGCCTATGACTGCCTATACCTGCCTATAGGGGACATATACTTGCCTATAACCTGCTTATAGGTGACATATACCTTCCTATTTCTGCTTATACCTGCCTATAGGGGACATATAACTACCTATGGGGGAAATATACTTGCCTATACCGGCCTATGGGGGACATGAAACTGCCTATGGGGGACATTAAACTGCCTATACATGCCTATACATAGGCATGTGTAGCACAGGTGTAGCACAGTACAGCTTGACCGTGATATCACGGCTTTTCATGTTATCTGCTTTGATCTGTAAACAAAGGCCATTGAAAAACATTGAAAAAGGTGAGATAACATTCTGTGCCGTGATATCACGGTGCAATACCTGTTCTGTTTAGTTCTGCTACATCTGTAATTTTATTGGTATCCATTTTTATTTTTGAAATATACCAGTAGGTGCATTTTCCACCCTAGGCTTATACTCGAGTCAATAAGTTTTCCCAGCCTTTCGTGGCAAAAGTTGGTGCCTCGGCTTAAACTCGGGTCGGCTTATACTCGAGTTTATATGGTAATTTTATGCTAAAAAAGAGAAAACATTAAAAATTACATAAATAAAAATGGACTATTTAGTGATTATTTAATTATAGCAAAATATATTTAATACACTATAGTTTTTGTTTGTCCTATTAATAGTGATATATTTAAAAATAAATAAATAAATACAACCACAAGCAATACATATGTGAAAAAGCAAAAAATGATTAAAAAAAAGTACCACATATACTCGAGTATAAGCCTAGTTTTACAGCCCAAAAAATTAGCCGAAAAAGCCGTCCTCGGCTTATACTCGAGTCACTGTCGCTGCTCGGGTGCTGCGATGGCCCGGACACCAGCAGGGATACTCCACCTGTACGCGACTCCTCTGGGAGTCGCATACAGATGAATACCGAGTTAGCCGACAGAGTCCAGGTGCTGCCATGGCCCAGGCGCTGTCGGCGATTTTTCAGCTGTATGCAACACCTGAGAGCACATACAGCTCTCCGGTCACCCGTCGGCGTCCAGGCACTGCCATTGTCCGGGTACCAGCGGGGATCACTTTGACTATATGCAACTCCTGGGAGCGCATACAGCTAAAGACTCTATTGTGGACCAGAGAGCGAGTGCTCCCTGCTCTGCAATAGAACTCCGGGAGGCCGCAAGCATTTTTCAGCCTAGGCTTATATTCAAGTAAATTAGTTTTCCCAGCTTTTTGTGGCAAAAGTAGGTGCCTCGGCTTATATTCGGGTCAGCTTACACTCGAGTATATATGGTAAGTGTTTTACTTAAAACAATTGTATATGATACAAACAATAAATTGTATAAAATATCTAGAAATATAAATAATATATAGAAGCATTCAAGGGATGCATCCTCATCACAGAATTAAACCAAATAGACCAAGTCTCCAAAAGCTTTCAACATCAGATAGGAAACAGGTGCTCTAAAACTGAGAAAAATAGACATAGCACAGCAGCTACATGCAGCACAGGAAAAGGACAAATTAGCGCAAAAAACATCACATGGGAATAAATGAAGGTTCAGGAAAGCTATTCATCAACATTAATTAATTATTAAATATAAAATATCAATGCACATAGGATAATATACAGATAAAATGTCATGCAAACCAATTCATGGAAACTAGTTCATTTCAGTAAGCTCCACCCAGTCCTTGACTGGAATGTCTGTGCTCTTTAAAAATCGGCAATTGTTTCAAAATTAATTAAAGATGACAAGTTCATTGTATTATCAAAAGAATTATGCCATGTCTCCTGAATGGATTTAAAGAGAAAAAGATCAATTATGCGTTATTCATTACATTTTATCCTGTATGCACTTTAAATCCAAAATATAGATTCCCATGACATTTAAGTCAACTAAAAATATATTAACAGGCTGGAATAGGCTACACAGATCTAAAAAGGTTCCCAGAAGAGGACAAATTGTTGCTCCATGCTGGTCAAACAAAAACAGTCAACTACCATTTATAAATACACCAGCCTAAAGCTAAAAAAAGTTACAAAATACTTGATTAATATTAAAATAAATAAAAAAAAAAAAAATAATTATAAATAGTTTGAAAAAATATGATACAAATATTAAACAAAGATATAAAATTATTAAACTTATGGATATGTATGACACATCTGTAACGGCAGGCTTACCATAATGGCAGGTCAGAGGTGTGTATCCACTGGACCACCACAAGTGGTGGTATAAGCCATGCCGCGAGACAGTTTGGGCTTGATGCAGCGGAACACTACCAGGTCGCTAAATGGGAACGAAAGGAACACATTTTAGAACATTTTCTCGCATAGGCTAGGGCACTATGGATTCGGCAGTGTAGTCAGAGGTAGGCTGGGTAATATTGGTCCAGTGTCCTTCAATTATCCAACTACTGTCGCAATGGCATTTTGAATTTCACGAGGCCAGTGCGTGCGCGTCTGCCGGCCAACAGAGACAACACAGGGAGCGAGGAGAGGAAAGTCACAGTTGCCAGGAGTGGGATCGTGAGTGTGCCCTTGACCAAACATGTGGGTTGCGGCGCCACTTGCCGATACAGCGGGACCCTTGGAGGCGTCTGCGACTCGGAGTTAGAGCTACAGGAGCACCTGTGTCAACAACACTCCCTTTTGTGTGCATATATTATTTGACATCAGAAACAATTGAACAAAACCACACCTTCTTAAAAATCTGTCCCGTCGCTCCCCGATGCACATGATCAATACTTAACCTAAATTTCTACTACTTTGATTTATTGTAATTTTGTTGCTTTCCTCTCCTCTGTGAGAATGTCTGATCTATTTTCTCCATGTTCTGTTTAAATGTTTTTGCCTCTTTACCTTTGACCCGCTCTTGGTATTCTTAACAAATGTTGCCACTGTAACATTGGCTTGGCCAGTATTTTGTCTATTAGAGTTAAACCATTTTTGTTTTCCCCTTTTTTTTACTTTTATGAATTCAAAAAAACTTTCTGCATGTTCTCAGTAAGTAATCTTATAAAGATCACTTTTCGATTGTGAGTAAGGAAGGGGTTGTAATATTATTTTACCTTGCTGGAGACCTAAGTAAAGAAATATTTTGGAACACTGACCAGATACTTTTTAGAATTGCAAAAATGCGCAAGAAGTAAAGAAGAGGGGTGGGATTTCATAGACTTTTGTCCACCCCTCTATTCAGAAACAGAGAAGATGCCTGGCTGTTACTTAATTACACCCCTAAGTACTCGCTGACAAGCTTGGGATATAAATGTTGTCATGGCCTTTTAAGTTTGAAAGTTGGATCCTAAGACTGAAACTGGTTTGGCTCTGACTAAACTCTGGTGCAAAGTCTAAGGAAGCCTTGTTTTTTATCCTTAACCCCGGGAAGGAGGTTTGGACTTTGCAGAGTTTCCCAATGATGCAGTCCCAATAATAGTCACCAATTGGCAACTATATGTAATAGCAGCAACAGGACACAGGAAGAGATAGCTGTAATGTGGTTTCAGGACAGGAGTGTGGTCAGATGGAGCCAGAGCCAGAAGTAAGGAACTGGAGTAGAACCAAAAGTTCCACAGGAGCTATCAAAAGGGCTCGGTAGGAGCATAGTGAGGAGTAGGCTGGGGTCAGGATCTGTGAATGGCACTGACACCAAGCAGATAAACCTAGGGTTAGGGCAATAGTCAGAGTGTAGGTCATATACAGGCAGAACCAGCCACTGGCACTCTCAAGACATCCTCAGGACAGCAGAGAACATGCCAAGGGAAGAACACGTCAGTCCCAGCCATTTAGTTCCTTAGATGGTGTGGTCAATAGAAACTGCAGAATGTGAATAATATAACAGAGCTCTGTGTCCTCCATCTGGATTCTGCTGTATGATCATGGGGAGCTGATGGATGTCATGATAGCTAGAATCATATCAATGGTCTTTTAGTAAGGTAAGCCTTCCAGGTGATACCCAAAGGCAGGGCTTGACAGGCTAACTGACAGTTGACATAATACATTGCAGTACAGCCAGTGTGTGAAATTTGATAGCAAATTGATCAACAGTAGATGCTCCATATCTTATGTGCAATAAAACAAAGGTTGTTCAAGGAATAACACCAAGTTCCTTAAAAATCTTCCTTAAGGTCACTAGAAAACAATGTAATGAAGAGACAACAGGTTTATCCTTTTCTCATAGAGGTGATGTGCCAAGGCCAGGTCTGCTCCAGACAGCATGAAAATAATATTGGTAATCCTTACATGGCCAGTGGAACATTGAGTGCCACAAAGTTTAAAACGTAATGGAACATTTGTTTAAGATTCCCCGACAGGTCCTAGCATTACCGTCATATGACTGAGAGGCAGGAAGATTTGTCTTGAATTCAATGTCTAAAGTTAAAGATGGAGTGGATGTCCTCTGAATTGCATCCACACAAGATAAAATTTGCCGTAGCTACCGGATGAGCTTCTTGCTGACATTTTTCTTATTGTAAACTGTACAAAACAAACTACAGTGGCACACAGTATACACTAAAATCCAATGAAACATTAAACCATGGATAATTTAATATGCATTACTGCTATCTTTCGTACATGTATAAAATAGAGGTTTTTAATGCACAATTTGATCAAATTGTGTTGTCTAACCTGCCATCCATCTCAAAAGCCACTATATAGGCAAGGTAACAGGCTCCCTTCACACTGATTATAAGGACCTCAAGCAGGAAGATGAGCGTAGTGCAGGAGCAAGATGGAAACAGCCATTGTCAGACTGGCCCACCAGAGGATTCTCTGATCGGCCCCTGGTCCCATGTAGACACAGCCAGTTTTTAACTGATGGGTACTGCATGTTTTGCCGCGAAGCTCAGTGTCCACCAGGAAATTACCAGCTCCCCAGTGGGGCTTGCATACAGTTAAAGACTATGGCTGCTGACAATTATGGTCCGCAGACAAAACCTACAGCTGATGGGTCTTCGAGGCCAAAAGCACTAAGCCTAGGCCTGAAGCTTTTGGTCTCGAAAATTTCGGGCGGTGTGATGATATCCCCGGTGTGAGCTGCTCATCGAGAGAATGAGAAAACTTTTTATCATTAACAATCAGATGGCTATTTAACTACAGGGTAAATATATACTTAAACGGGGCTCTATATACCTACAGGGGACATATATACCTACAGGGCGCTCTATACACCTTAAGTGGACATAACTATACCTACAGGTGGCTCTATATAGCTCTACTGAACATATATACCTACAGGGGACTCTATACATCTAAAGGGGACATATATACCTATAGGGGGCTCTATATACCTATAGGGACGTATATACCTACAGGAACTTTATATAGCTACAAGGGGCATGAGACTTTTGGTCCAGAGGATGTTGGGAGTAGGGACATGGCGTAGGCAGTGTGTTGACGTCTCCTCTTCTAGCTGCTCTGTGGGGGTTTGATGAAAGTTGAGTAACTTTTTCTTTTTAACAATCAGAGGGCTCTACATACCTACAGGAGACATATATATCTAAAGGGACTCTATATAGCTCGCTTTATACCTACTTACAGAGGGTCTATATACCTACATAGGGTCTATATACCTACAGGGGGCATATATACCTATAGGAGGTCTACCTACTAATAAGTGAACTATGTGCATATCTTTTTACAGAGGCTATATTTACAGGGGTTTAGATACCTACCTACAGGAGACCTATATAACTATAGGGGGTCTACTTGCCTACAGGGGGTCTCTATACCTACATTGGCTCTATATATCTGCTTACTTACAGAGAGTCTATATCACTACCTACAGAGGGTCTATATACCTACATACAGAGCCAATAAAGGGCCTATAAATTTACTTACTGGGGGTCTAAATACTTACCTTCCTTACCTTCTGGGGGTCTACCTACCTATAGGGGCCTATAAATTTATCTACAGAGGGTCTAACTGCCTACAGGAGTCTATAACTACCCACTGAGGTTCTAGTTTTAGGGGTTTCCTTACCTACTATATTGGGGGTTCATTTACCTATTACATGGGGACACAAAAGGTGATGAAAACTAGGCAAGTATTGGAAAAGGGAGGAGCCTAAGATGTTTGTGTCTTAAATTATGCACGGACAAGTCATGGTGGTCTGGAACGGATTGAGAAGAAAAGGGAGAGAGAAAAACTCAGAGAAGGGAACGACTCATCAGAGAAGAGGTCTCCTGTGAGTCTCTGGATGTAACTTTACTGTAATCACTAATATGTGTGCAGAGTGCCTGTGTACAACTGGTATACAGCAGTATATGGCCACTGTATGGCAGTAATATTGGTCGTAGTGTAATGGTTTAAATTCAGTAATGTATGGGAGAATTATTCATTCACTATGTGGTGATAATATGTGGCGGTATTATTCAGCCACTATGTGGTGATAATATGAGATGGTATTATTCAGTCACTACACTCATATCATCAGACTAATCATAGTTCCATAGTTAGTACAGTTGTAAAAAGACATAAGTCCATTAAGTTCAATCAAAGGTGGGGAAAATGTGGATGGAGAGAGTGGGATAGGGAGTTTCCAGCTCTTTAGGCAGTTTATTCTACAGATTTATAGTTCTCATGGTGAAAAAGGCTTTTTTCTTCCAAGGATTGAATCCTTGTTTCTCCAGATGAAGGGGATGTCTCCTTGTATTTTGTGGGGATTTACTTGAGATAGCCTTTCTCCATACTTTTTGTAGGGGTCATTTAAATACTTAATATATAAATTAATCATATCTCCCCATAGCCGTCTTTTCTCAAGACTAAATAAGTTTAATTATTTTAACCTCTCTCAAGACAACTAAAATGCTCCATTCCCCCTACTAGTTTGGTTGCTCGTCTTTGCACTCTCTATTTCCATTACATCCTTTCTATAAACTGGAGTCCAGAACCGAACAGCATATTCCAAGTGAGGCCGCACCAATGCTTTATACAGCAGTAATATAACATCCCTATTCCGAGAGTCCATGCATTTTTTAATACACGTCAATATCATGCTGGCCTTAGAGGATGCTGATTGAAACTGCATGCCGTTTTGTAATCTATGATCTACAAGTCACCCAGATCCTTCTCAACGAGCGATTCTCCCAGTTTTTTACCCCCTAGCCAGATGCAGAGCTTTACATTTATTCACATTGAGCATCATTTTCCAAGTGGATGCATAAACAGTGTGTCCAGGTCTGCTTGCAATTTACGAACATCTTCCATAGATTTCACTACACTATAAAACTTGGTGTCATCTGCAAAAATAGAAACAGTGCTTTTAATCCCCTCCACTATATCATTAAAAATATAATTGAATAAAAGAGGACCCAGTACTGAGCCCTGGGGTGACCACTTATAACCGGGGACCAGAGTAGGAATAATTAACCACCACTCTATGAGAATGATCCAATAGCCAGTTTTTAATCCAATTATACACTTTTATTTCTAACACAATAGACTTTAATTTACCTAACAGATACTTATGAGGAACAGTGTCAAACGCCTTTGAAAAGTCTAAAAACACAATATCCACAGCCGTCCCAGTATCCAGACTTCTACTCACCTCTTCATAAAAACAAATCAGGTTGGTCTGACAACTTCTGTCCTTCATAAAATCATCTGCCAGTCACTTATAATGTTAGATTCAGCCACATATTCCTATATAGTCCCTTATGAGCCCCTCAGTTTTCCAACAACAGATGTTAAACTTACCTGGGATTTCTATAATTACCTGAGCAAGACTTAGAACTCTTTTTGAAGATGGGAACCACATTTGCCTTGCATCAGTCTCCTGGCACTATACCAGTCACCAGAGAATCTCTACATATCATGTACAGGCGCACACCGATAACCGAGCTGAGCTCTTTAAGTACTCTTGGGTGTAAACCATCTGGGCCTGGAGTCTTGTTCACATTTAATTTATTTAACTTGGCTTGGACCATTTCCACACTCAAAGTATTTTTATATTAGTTGACGTATTAACAGTACTGGCATTGTCTACATCAGCTATGGCGCTGCCCCATCAGTACTGGCACCACTTATATCTACTCTAGGCACTCCCATATCAACATTGACCCCATCCCCATCAGCTACTTTCTCCTCATTAGTATATACAGAGCTGAAGAACCTATTTAGTAATTCTGCCTTCATCTGATCCCAAGTGACCAGCTCCCCATTACTGTTATTTAAGGCTCCTACATGATCTGACTTTAATTTTTGGGCATTTATGTGTTTAAAGAATTGTTTGGGGTTTGTTTTGGCCACCTGCCTTCATTTTGTATTTTAGCTGATTTGATCACCTTTTAACAGATTGTATTAAGCTCTTTGTAATTTTAAAGGCTGGTGCTGACCACTCTGACTTATATTTTCTAAATGCCCTTTAATATTAGTTATTGCTCTTTCAACAGGAGATAGAAGCCATGTTGGATTTGATTTTAATCATCAATATTTGTTATCTATAGGAATACTTTTTGCAATATAATTCCCTGAAGTTTATGTAAAACCCTCCTATTTGACTTCTACATCATTATCTGGTAATAGCTGCTCCCAGTCCCATGTCCTGTTCGTGCAGCCCTCAATAAGGGGAAATTGGCCTTTTTAAAATTAAATGTTTTTGCCTGGTCTGTGATTGTTTTTCCCAGTTTAGAATAAGAGGAATTATATTGTGGCCACTATAACCAAGATTTTCAGAAACAGTGACCGCTCAAACAAGTTCAGTTTTGTTAGAAATTACCAGATCCAACAAAGCATCACTTCTATTGGGATCGTCCACAAACTGGCTCATAACATTATCCTGTAACAGGTTGAGGAACTTTTTCCCCTTAGTAGTAGAAGCAGAACTGTGACCCCAGTCAATATCTGGGTAACTGAAGTCGCCCAGTATCACCACTGTACCTGCACCACTGTGGTGTCTGCTTTATTTGTTTATTCAACTGACCTTTTATCTCATCAGTGATGTTGAGGGGTCTATAAATTACACAAAAAATAATTTTTTGGGGTGTTCACCCTCCTTGCAGCTTGAGAACAGAGTGTTTTATCTCTAACAAAATTAGTCAAGAAGACTAATTACTTTTGTTTAGTTCAGAGCAGAGAGATTCAGAGCTCATAGATAACATCTCCTGGAGTTGAATTTTGGGGCCCATCCCACATCTACTGTACATGACTGCAAATACCTCACACTCCTCTTTCTTTCTGCCTCAGGCCTGCTAATCTCAGTGGTTCATCTTGTCCAAGGGCTCACCTTGTACATGGACCCACCATTGTTTTCTAGTGTTCCTCTGTGAGCCATTCTGAGCCTGGCTTGGTTAGTAGATCTTCGTCCACAAAAGTTTTTTTCATTGGGTACACTAAGCTGTAGTGTCTAAGTTAGCCCTGTTTCACCCATAACCCCCACAAGGAGATTTGATTTGGTTTCCCAAGGTTGTAGTCCCCAGACTAGTCAGCAATTGACAGCCAGACACATGAAACTGGCAAGAAATTGTAAAGCTAGAACCACAGACTAGTACACACTTCACATTAAAGCAACTAAGGATTATATAACCTTATGTAATATATATATTATATATATAATATATATATATATATAAATATATATAAATATATTTTTCTCATGTAATTCAGTGAAAAACATCCACAGATTTCTAGATGTATAACGTATTGACAAAAAAAATGGTTTGAAGTAGTAGACGTGTGGTGGTGGTAGTGTGGTGTACTGGCACTTAATAACAGCAGACAACACAGTTTCTCTGGGAAAACTTCAGGCTTTATTCACGATACTCTTCTCGTGGGCGTTACATAGCAAATTAGCAAGGCACCTGTCTCTGTAGCAAGTTTCAGACTCCCTCTCTGGACTCATGACACTCCTCACAACTCCCTTCCAGTTCCAAGCCAGTCCAGCTGTTCAAGGTGCTAGCACTGGCGCTGACCCCTGCCCACACCAGCTGTGCAAGGTACTAACGCCTTGTACCACAGGACACTCAGTACTATGTCCTCTCTCCGGATCCCCCAAACTGCCCACTTGTTACTCCGAGTTTTCTCTCCTCTGTGTCTGCTCTGTCTGGGTCTCTATTCTCTCTGTGCTTCTCTTACTCTTCAGCCCCATCTGTGCCTGCTATACTTCAGGTGTTGCAGTGAGTTAGGCAGCTCTTCTTCACCCTTTCCTGCCCCGTCTATTGCCGGCTTAATAGACAGTGGTTCCCCTTTAACTCTTGCTCACAACTGGAACTACTTGAACCAAAACTCAGATCACAAAAACAACTAACTCCAGAGCTGACAGGCTCTACCTTATAACTGTGTACACAACCTCTATTTCTACCCTTTTCCGCTCTCCTGATAGGCTGCTTGCCCTAAGAGGCCCAGCTCTCTCTCACTCCAGGCTTTTAACGCCTTCTAAACTACCAGGGACTCTGTATACACTTCCCTTCTCGCTGCACACTATCCAAGTACATAAATATCTTAAACATGTATACACGAGATATACAGTATAATACAATATCTACAATATCTTTACATAGCAACCTGAGAAGACTTCACAAGGAAATAATCAATAAACAAAGCAAAGCACAGAAATAGTAAAAGCGTAATTACAGAGCTGAGTTAAATGAATCGTCTTATACAGGCCCGACACTGGTAAAAATGAAAAAAAAATCTGTACACTCATCCCAGGTCCACATCCATGGCAGCTCCAAAGTGCCCCAGAACCTGTTCCACTGCACTTCAGGTAAATCTCCCCAGCACAAAGGAGATGCTCTCTCTGTGTTCCCTGCATTGAGTTCGAGATCAGAGCATCCTCTGTTTTTCAAGAGGAGACCCCGGACGTGCAGAGAACCAGGTTCTAGGGCGCATTGGACTAGCAGCGGTGGCAAACCAAGGAGATGAGTACAATTTTTTTTCTTCATTGCCCCAGCTTGGCCTCTTTAGTTGCTGGAATACCTCTTTAACACATTACAGTTGGAGTCAGATGGATGTGGTGTGGTCTCAATTACTTGGAAAAAGATTCTTGGTCCTACAGCATAACATTCAGCTAGGATGTCTGCAGGATCATGTTTGGCAGATATCAGTGAAAAGGGTGTGATCGCTGAAAGAACAAGAACGACTCAGTGAGCAAGTGCACTACTTGTGACAGTTGTTATTCTTGATTTTTAATGAGATGTCGAACACCACCTGCATTGCTTGGCAGTAGTAATGAGCGATTGCGTCAACTATCGTATATCGAGTCTATAGTCGAATCCGTCATTATCATGACGATTATCCGATAGTCCGATAACAGATTTATCGCCGATGACCATTAAAGTCCTATGGGAGAGGAACAACACCTCATTCATACACACAAAACAGGGGTGGAGAAGCTGGAAATAAACATCCAACAACAGTAAACTGGATATATGCTACATCTCAGGCCAAGACAATTAGGCAAACAAGCTACAGAAAAAACTGACAGACTATTTCTCTATCCTGTTCTTGAACCACACATGATCCTTAAAACCTGCATACCCACAAATTAAAAAAGACCTGAAAAAGGATCATCAACCACCATTTTAGTGAACAGACAATGACTATACCTGTCCTGACGCAGCATGACCCTTAAACCTGTCCCTTAACCCACAGAATAAAAAGAGACAAAAAAGAGTCTGTGAACCCCAGCTCTTTGAACAGGTACATAGACTATGCTTTGTTTTTGGTACCGTAGCATGACCCTTAATTCTAACATGACCCACAGATTAAAAATGCCGAAAAAGGATTCTTTCAACCACCATTTATGTTTGAAACAGGAACATTGACTATGCCTGTCCTGGACTGCAGCATTACCTAAAAACCAGCATGACCCACAGAATAAAAAGAGCGAGAAAGAAAGTAGTTCCTATTGAAGGAAGTATATTTAGTGAAATGGACATCTGACTATCCATTCCGGAAATGCAGCATGACCCAAAAACCCGCTCAGGTGCCCTTATGGACCATCCACAGAAAATTTAGCAATAAGCAAAAACTAATATTAATAAACAAACTAGTATCCAATACTGCTGCCTGCAAGAGCTACTTGCCATTTTACGGTGACATTGTTCCAAACCGTGACATTAGAATGTGAAGCAAAACGAAAACAGATGTCCCCAGAAAGGCTCAAAAAGGCTGTCTGAAAATCCTCTGCATTCTACTGTCCAGTGGGTTTAAGGAAATATACTGATCAAGGCAGGTGAGGCTGTAAACGGGTGATCACGCAGCCACACGTAGCAGGGCTGAGTTTACAGTGGGTTGCGGTGAGAAAGGCGCGGGCTTGGTGGTTCGTGCATCTATAACACACAGGTTCAGCTATCAGTCCGGAGTTACAGTGGGTGCGGTGAGAGCCATTGCTTGCGTCCGTTAATCTATTAACCACGGCAAAAATGCCCTTATGAACGCATCAAATGAAAAACAGTCCGAGCTGAAGCAAAGTGCGGAAGCGAAAGTGTGAGCTAAGACCTCCAGCTTCCTCAGTGCACAGTCTAGCACCTGGTTCGCGCTTGAGAAAAATTCTGCCTCTACAAAGAAGTGCATGCCCCTCTAAGTATGAGTGCGGACCAATATGACATCACTTGGAAATGCTGTGTGGTTGACGAAACTGTTTTCCACCCAGGTGCCCTTTTCTTTCTTTGGCTTTTTTTTCTCGTTTTATGTGCGTGGAGAAATTGTCTCTGTTCTTTTTCTCTGTCCGTGCTCCATACTCCATGTCCTCTCAATAACCTACAAGCCTGGTTCAAGTCTTTCCTGTACCTCCCTTGTACAATTCAGAGGAATTATTTTATCCCTATTTTGCACATCAAGTTTTCTATAGTAGTTTAATTCTAAAAACACCATTTTTAAAATAGACGGAATCCCCACCACGTCTTTGTTTTTTCTTTTTTTTAATTGGTATTAAATGGGTTGTCCTCACTACGGATTGTCTAGCTATTTAAAGAACATGCAAAAACAAGTCAATTTGCAATAATGTGTCCCATTAGCAGTGACCCTACTATCCTGTTTTTTGACAGCACCAATGCCCCATAAAATTCAAAACATGACCCTATTGGCACTCTTGAAAATTGTGAAGAAAAAATTTCTGAAAGAAACCACATTTTTTAAAATAGGACCTGTAGTATAGCTACAGCTACAGTACAGCAACATGATCCAAAAAATTATAAAAATGACTTCTCAGCCACTGTTAAAAATTGTGAGGGCAAAATGCCACTTGGAAGCTACATTTCTGTTCCAAAGGACCTTGATTATAGCTGTATCTCACAGCTCCATGACCCCAAAACCATTGACGCTGTGAAAAATTTTAATGAAGCGAGTAAAAGCAATATGTTTTTTTCATGAAACTGTGTACAATTGGTGTCTTTTACAGTCTCCTCACTGCAAAGCCAACAAAATGACCTTTTGGGAACTGAGAATAAAAATTGCAGTAGGAAATGATCATTTAAATTTTTTTTTTTTAAGAGGACCATTTCTTTTGGAAGCGGAATGTGAAGTAGACCGGCAACTAATCGGTGACCTCGGCAATTGGGGCCAAAACGTCATCAGAGATCCACGCCTGATTCATCTTGATGAAAGTCAAACGATCCACATTATCAATGGAAAGCCGGATGTGTTTGTCTGTAATGACTCCTCCATCTGTGCTGAAGGTCTGCTACGATATGATGCTGACTGCTGGGCAGGACAACACCTCTATGGCGTGGCGAGCGAGCTCGGGCCATTCATCCATTTTGGATACCCAGAAGTCGATTGGGCCTGGAACATATCCAAAAACATCGGTGTTGAGACG
This sequence comes from Phyllomedusa bahiana, assembly GCA_025379985.1. NCBI lineage: Eukaryota > Metazoa > Chordata > Amphibia > Anura > Hylidae > Phyllomedusa > Phyllomedusa bahiana. The sequence continues at coordinate 60,443 of JAODAL010003485.1, forward strand.
CAGATAGTCGTCCCACCATGATATTTAGCCGGTCTCTGTGTGTTGTATGTGTGCCCTGCATTACATTCGTTGGTGAGGTGGTAATTAAGGATTGCCAGAGGTCAACCATTAGGCTTCTGCCACAATGCCTGCTGCTGGGGGCTACTTGGCACTCTACTGCTGTCACGTTGCTGACGTTGTTCCACCGTGACATTTGAAGAACGTGAAGCAGACGCAACAGATGTCTCCAGTTGATCAATCAGCAAGGGCCATGGCAAGAGCCATGACGTGGCGGAACCCATCTGTGTCCATCAGATGGAAACTATATTTACTATTTTGCCATAGGCAAACTTAAACTCTATCAGTTCTCTAAACTATTAAAACACTAAAAAAAGTAACTTTTATTATATCTAACTCTTAACCCCTATACACCTATTTAAAAAACCTGATCTCTATCCTCATCATTTAACCCTTTTTGCTTCTGAAAGAGGGAAAACTCCCTTTCTATCATCAGTCTGGTGGAACCCCACTATTAACAGGAGGGCCTTATATCATAGCAAAGTACTAGCTTCAGTAAGGGATCCAAGCCAACTACTTGGGCAGTCGTCCCCTAATCTCATAGACACAGAACAAATAAGGCCCCCTTGTGACACCGTCTGCAGCAGGTGACACTTGTAGACAGAGGTGAGAGATCACAATTTAAAACGTCATGCCTGACCTCGCCGACATGTTTCGCCAGCTAACCTGGCTTTGTCAAGGCTTAGAGGTCTGATCACCTTATTTGTTCTGTGTCTATGAGATTAGGGACGACTGCCCAAGTAGTTGGCTTGGGATCCCTTACTGAAGCTAGTACTTTGCTATACATATAAGGCTCTCCTGTTAATAGGTGGGGTTCCACCAGACTTGATGATAGAAAGGGAGTTTTTTCCTCTTTTGAAGCAAAAAAGGGGTTAAATGATGAGGATAGAGATCAGGTTTTTAAATAGTGTGTATAGGGTTTAAGAGTTAATATAATAAAAGTTACGTTTTAGTGTTTAATAGATAGAGAACTGATAGAGTTTAAGTTTTCCTATGGCAAAATAGTAAATATAGTGATCAAAAAGTCACTCTTTGTTCTCTTGCGAGATTCCCAATTTTTTGGAGATTATGCATCAGATGGAAAGGCATCATTTCCAAGCAGGGCCGGACTGGGAATAAAAATCAGTCCTGCCACTAAGCCCCCACCAGCCCACATACAATATCCGCTTAAAAAATGCCCCTTGTTCTCGCACCTCGCCACTTTCTAAAATAAACTACACTATAAAGGTGCTTTCACACAAAGCGTTTTTGGTGCATTTTTTATGTGTTTTGGTGCGATTTTGTGCAGAAAGGCAGAGCAGTTAATGCTGTATATTTCTGCACAAAAAAACGCATCAAAAAATGCACCAAAACCGCTCTGTGTGAGACCCCCCTAAACACAAGCAAGAAAGAAAAAAGTGGTGCAGGAAACCCTCGTCACAGAGTCAGGTGTGCGCTTTACAATCAGGGACAAGCCACACTGACACTACATAAACACCAACAAAACCCTACAACCCCACCAATCAAAATCAACCAGTAGTCAGGTCACCATCACATGAATACAGCACAGATTCAACACAGAAGTAAAATTACCCCTGACAGCAGGGGCTCTCAGGAGACGTCATCTCTGATGGGAGTTGTTCTCTTCTCCTTTTCTTCTCCATCTGGCCCAAACCTCCATGATGTCTTCCTGATGAGTCGTTCCCCTTTCCCTTTCTTTCTCTGGGCCGGTACAGCATGCAATGTCTTCTTTTCTCGGTCACTACTGGTCCCTGTACAATTTACCACAAATACATTTTTAGGTCTCTCTCTTCCAGCACTTTCCCATCAATTCCCCAAACAGCGTATGTTAGACCCTAAAAATTAGAAATTAAAAAATGTCAGATGAGTGGCATGTAAAGTAGGTTTAAAAAGGCATTAGGTAGGAAACAGGGCTTCCTCCATTATTTGGTAGGTAGATAGTGCCTACCCCTGTAACAAGCCCGGTAGGGAAGGGCTGTCCCCAGTTAACTAGCCAGGTTAGCTGGGGCTAGTCCCCAGTAACTAGCCAGGTAGTAGGGGCTGCCCCTAGTTAAACAGCCATGGTAACTAGGGCTTCCCCCAGTAATCAGCTAGGTAGCTAGGGCTGCCACCAGTAATTATCCAGGTAGGGCCAGTAATTAGAGATGTAGGGCCAGTAATTAGAGATGTAGGGCAAAGGGCAGTAATTAGCAGTCAGGGCCAGTATGTAGCCAGTCAGGGCCAATAAGTAGGCAGGCAGGGGCAGTAAGTAGGCAGTTAGGGCCAGTATATAGGTAGGCAGGGGCAGTATATAGCCAGGCAGGGCATCATATAGGTAGGCAGGGGTAGTATATAGCCAGCAGGGGTAGTATATAGCCAGGCAGGGCAGTTTATAGCCAGATAGGGGTAGCATATAGCCAGGCAGGGACAGTATATAATCAGGCAGGGCATCATATAGGTAGGCAGGGGCAGTATGTAGCCAGGCAGGGCATTATATATGTAGGCAGGGCAGTAAAATAGCCAGGGGGCATCATATAGGTAGGCAGGGGTAGTATATAGCCAGGGAGGGGGAGTATAAAAGCCAGACAGGGGCAGTATATAGCCAGGCAGGGCATCATATAGGTAGGCAGGGGTAGTATATAGCCAGGCAGGGGTAGTATATAGCTAGTCAGGGGCAGTATATAGCCAGGCAGGTGCAGTATATAGCCAGGCAGGGCAGTTTATAGCCAGGCAGGGGTAGTATATAGCCAGGCAGGGCAGTATATAGCCAGGCAGGGCTCATATAGGTAGGCAGGGGCAGTATATAGCCCAGGCAGGGGCAAATATATAGGTAGGGAGGGGCAGTATATAGCCAGGCAGGGGCAGTATATAGCCAGGCAGGGGCAGTATATATCCAGGCAGGGCATCACATAGGTAGGCAGGGGTAGTATATAGCTAGGCAGGGGGAGTATATAGCCTGGCGGGGCAGTATATAGCCAGGCAGGGCATCATATAGGCAGGCAGTGGTAGTATATAGCCAGGCAGGGCATCATATAGGTAGGCAGGGCCAGTAAGTAGTTTAAAAAAAAAAAAATCATACTCACCTAGTTTCCCTCCTCTCCTCTTGTCAAAGTCCGTTCGGAGCAGCCGCTCTCACCCAAGTGGGGGCCGCAGAGTACGCGCGCGATGATGTCATTACACCGTGTGCGTGCTGCGCGGCCTCCTGGGAGCTGAACAGACAGGATCAGAATATCCCAGCTGTTCAGCCTCGGGCGCTGCTTGCACCGCGCGGTGCAGACGGCGGCCGTGATGGCTGCATGGCTGGGTCGGTGACCCGGCTGTGCAGCCATGTGGCGAGGGGGGCCTGTCGGTTCCCTGCCACAGGGGTCCGGTCGCTGATGTGACCATTGCGGCCCCTGTGCGTACGCCGGCACTTGGGGGAAACGCGGCCCCCTCGGCGGGCGCTCGGAGCCAAATTCCAAGGTCAAAAGCCTGGCAATGCCGACATTCAGACTTTTGGCTTTGGGATGGTTTGGGTTAAAGTGTTTCTTCTGCTCCCAAACCTGATAGACAGAAGGCTGGCTGCTAGACTGGCCGCTGTACGGCATGCAGGTCAAACTGGTGGAAGGAGAAGGGGTATGATGGGTCTCTGGTGGTGCTGGTGGTACTCGGGCGATGGTGGAGGTTGAAGCGGAGGCTGATCCTTGCTCATGAGGCTGAAAGACATGGGCAGCTGAGGAACGCTTGGTGGTGGCGCAGGAGGAGGAGGCGGGGGACAGAGGGTGTGACAGTGGTTGGATGCCCGGGATCGGTTTTTGGCCTTTTTTCGCCAAGTGTTCCCTCCATTTCAACTCATGCATTCGCTGCAAAGTTACTAGACATGTTGGTGGTGGTTAAAAACCTAAGATTCTTCCCTCTACTGATGCGTTTACGCAAAGGCGGATATGACATCGCTGGGTGAATCAGAGGCTTGCTCGAAAAAAGCCCAGGCTTGAGAGGTCCTGGACCTTTTCGATGGCGATAAGTGAGGAGCGGTGTTTCCGCTGATCGTGGCTGGCGGAATAATCTTGTGCGAACGCCCTCTCACGTTTTGAGGCGGGACCTGTACTGACACTACCCCATCGTCTTCCTCCTCGTCCAGTGATGAAGCGCTCGAAGCAAATTCTGCAGAAAATACCCCGTTGGATCCGCAATGTCGTCATCATCATCTACACAGGTGACTTCCTCGTCCTGACATTCTACATCCTGGAGCTGCAGGGTACAAGCACCAGGCACTGCAAGGCGTTGCCGACCGCCCGAGATTTTTGCCGATTGACAGGCTCCCTTCTCCTCCTCTGATGGCATCAGCGATTGGGCGTCAGAGCAGACAAAATCATCCTCTTTGGCCTCTTAATCTTTTGAAATGCCTTCTGACCCCAACCGCATTTTGTCATCAAAGAGGTCTTCAGAAAATGGATTATCCACAGTGGTGGGTACATGAGTGACATTTGGGCTGCCTTCGCTTCATGTTGGATGGATACTGAAGATGATGATGATGACATTTGTGGCCGTGACTGGGAGGATGAGGAGGTAAGACTGCTGGATGCAGGTTGCATTAACCACTGAAGAACAGATTGGCGACGCTGCTCTTACTGAGATTCACAGGGCCCTGACCCAGCGATGACAGGCGACGGTCCTGCAACCGACGATCCGCTGGCTTGCGTGTTGTCACCAGCACTGGAAGGAGCACCTTCTCTCAACCTCTACCTCCATGTCCTACACCCCTCTTTGCTCGCTTACCACCTGTAGTTCGCTCCATGTTCAGAAAGATAAAAATGTAAAAGGTATAGGAGAGTTTTTCACAGTCTCTTATTGTACAGAAAATCACAGATATTCTTAAATCCCTCTAATTTCCAACAGCCAACTAGGATTAGAAACAGAATTGTTTCTATCAAATATCTGTGAAATGCGGTCTGGTGGAAGAACCGTAACACCAAATCAACAGTGTTCTTCCTTCAGTCCCTGAGATTTACAACTGCCCAGTAGGACTAGCAATTGATAGTTTTCAACAAACTATCGTACAAATGCACAATTAGCGCCAAACTGAGACGCACTGAGTGAAATAGAAGTATTAAAAAGTTATATGGATTAATATGGCGGCCTTCGCACCACTGACTACAGGCGTAATTTACTAGGAAATATGTAGAACACAATATGCGTTGTAAGAGGGCGCAAGGAGCCATTGTGGATGGACGGTATGTGTCACCTATTTCCCAGGCATCGGTTAAGTAAAAGCCAATTGTGTATTTTGTGTCAGTAACACTAGGTTACTGACGTCTATTTTCTAATATAGAACAGCTGCCTTAAGCCGCTGATCCGGGTCTGGCTTTTACTGGAATGACCGAAGAGATGGGTGGGACGGTCATTCCAACACTCCAGGTCCAGGTTTTACCAGGCCTGTAAGAGCCTGGAGCTACTGAGAGACAGGGTTGGTTCCAAGACTGAGGTGTGTGTCAGTCTGTGGAGGAAAGAGCTCTGTGCTGGAGGTGTTCAGTGTGCTCTGCTATTTCAAGGACGATTGGATCCACTACCCAAGCATTCAACGGGTGAGACCGGCAAGCACTGGCGGAGGACTTATATGCTACTGGTTTAAAGCTGAAGTAAGCTGCTGTTTTGTTTGATATCCCCTGTATATGACTTACCTTCTGTGGATGCTGTGTGGAAAAAATAAACCACCTGTAATATACCTGAACATTTGCCTGCCAGTCTGCTTACCCTGAGTCTACCGTTGAGCTACATCCTACAAGTGGTGGAGGCATGCGAAGGGCATAGATCCCCCATATATGTCCTGGGTTAAGGCTGCAGCACAGGCACAGTTTACAGCGCACAAAATGGAGGAGGTGATTAAATACCTGGTGCAGGCAAACCTGCAGCATCAGCAAGCCACAGCACAGCAACAGCAAGCACAGCAGGAAACGAACCGCCTGCTTATGCAACAGATGGCAGTTCTGACTGAAGCAGTGAGATGCAAAAGTGCGCCAGTTTCACCATCCCCAGAGGACGGACGCCATGCCAGACGTTCGGTGAGGGAGGCGCAGCAGAAAATGACTCCTGAGGATGACGTGGAGGCCTTCTTGGCTGTATTCGAACATGTCGCGGACCGTGAGAAGCTGCCCCAGGAGCAGTGGGCCGAGGTGTTGGCCCCATATCTGACTGGGGAGCCCCAAAATGCGTACTATGAACTGGCCCTGCAAGACGCCAAGGAGTATGGGAAGCTCAAAGCTGAGATCCTGGCCCGGCTCAGGGTAACATTGGCGGTCCGGGCGCAGAGGGTGCATTTCTGGGGCTATAAAACAGGCAAGCCACCGAGGTCGCAGTTATTTGATTTGCTGCACCTGGTCCAGAAGTGGCTACAGCCAGATACCTGCTACCCAGCCCAAATGGTTGAGCGTGTAGTCATGGACCGGTTCCGACGCGCTCTCCCTAGACCTGTGCAGTGCTGGGTTGCTCAGGGAGACCCCCAATCGGCGGATGAACTGGTGGGGGCAGAAGAAAGATTCCACACCATGGAGCATTCCCTGGGTGGGTCCGGGAACCTAAAATCCCTGTGTGGGGAGACCCCCCGGCAGATAGAGGGTCTAAAGTCAGGCCCCAGATATTCCCGAGAGGGTCGCCTAAAAACCCGAGGCGGACCGGAGCCCATAGCAAGGGGGCCACTCAGGGAACCTGTCTGCTGGCGGTGTCATGCCCCAGGTCATGTAGTGGCCCAGTGCCCCTTGACCACGGAGCCAATGGAGTGTTCGGTGGACCGACGTTGCTCCATGTTTGCCCATGCTGTGTGCAGTGCCCTGCCCGTCCCAGGAGAGGGACCCCAGATCTGCACTGTGAAGGTCAATGGGACTGTTGGGACTGGACTATTGGACTCAGGGAGTTTGGTTACTCTCCTGTCGGCTGCTCTACCTCATGTGGTGATCCCTGGGAAAACTCGGGGGTTACATGTTTGCACGGGGATACCAGAGGGTACCCAGTGGCCTGAGTGGTCTTGGAAACTGACTTGGGAACACAAGCACAGCTTGTGGGGGTTGTTAAGAACTTGATGCACGATGTGATCATTGGTCGGGATTTCCCTGTGTTCTAGGACCTGTGGGGTAGAGTTGTGTCGCCAAAGGACCCCCAAGACAAAGGCAGTCCAGAGTGTACTAACCCTGAGGTAACCTCGGAATTTCCCCTGACGGTCCTAGCAGGGGACAATGGGGAGGAGTCAGGATCAGAGGAAAATGTCCCCGACCTGGAAGTGTCCCTGGGAAACTGTGGGACGGCTCAACTACAAGTCCTTACGTTAGAGGGGCGTTGGAGGGGGTGGTAGTCCTCACTGGGGTTCCCCAGGAGCCCGGGTGTGAGGAGCGGTGCCCCCACTGCGCAAGGAGTGGCGGCCTCCTGTATCGGGTAACCAAGGTGAGAGACGAGGTGATGGAACAGCTCTTGGTGCCTAGGCCCTATCGGCACATGGTCCTAGACATGGCACACTCTCATGTTTTAGGGGGACACCTGGGGACAGATAAGACCCTGGAGAGGATCCTGCGGAGGTTTTATTGGCCTGGTTGTTATCGGGAGGTCCGGGATTTTTGCCAGTCATGTCCTGTGTGTCAAGTCACCTCCCCGGTAGCCCACTTCCGCAGTCCCCTAGTACCACTGCCAATTATTGAGGTGCCCTTTGAGAGAGTGGCCATGGATTTAGTGGGTCCTCTGGTGAAATCTGCCCGGGGACACCAATATATCTTAGTGGTATTAGACTACGCGACCAGGTACCCAGAGGCCATGCCCTTGAGAAATGTATCTTCTAAAAATATTGCCAGGGAGTTATTCTACATCTTCTCCCGAACAGGGATTCCCCAGGAGATTCTGACGGATCAAGGGACTCCTTTCATGTCCGAGGTGATGAAGGACTTATGTAAGGTGTTAAAGGTGAAGCAGTTACGCACCTCAGTGTACCACCCACAAACGGACGGCCTCATGGAAAGGTTTAATAAAACCTTGAAAGCGATGCTTAAGAAGGTGGTGGAAAAGGACAGGCGCGATTGGGATTGCCTGTTACCATATCTTCTATTTTCCATTAGAGAAGTGCCACAAGCCTCTACGGGGTTTTCCCCATTTGAATTATTATATGGCCGACACCCAAGGGGTTTGCTAGATGTAGCAAAGGAAACCTGGGAGAATGAGGTCACCCTTATAAGAGTGTGATTGAACACGTCACACAGATGCAAGAGAGAGTAGCCCGGGTAATGCCCATTGTTAAGGAACACCTTCTCCAAGCTCGGGAAGCCCAGGCCAGGGTGTATAACAGGAATGTCCGTGTTAGACAATTTAGTCCAGGGGACAGGGTACTGGTGCTCGTACCAACTGTTGAGAGCGAATTCCTAGCCAAGTGGCAGGGGCCGTACGAGATTGTGGAAAGAGTGGGAGAGGTAAACTACAAGGTCCACCAGCCAGGTAAGAGGAAGCCCTTTCAGATCTATCATATTAATTTGATTAAACCATGGAAGGAGAGAAATTCCCTGGAGGCCCCTTGTCTGGTGACCCGGTCTGAGTCAGGAGTTAAATTGGTGAACATTGCAGAAACATTGTCCCCCTCCCAAAGACAGCAATGCCATGAACTCCTGCAACAGAATAGAGACCTGTTTACGGAGGCCCCCGGGCTCACAAAGGTTATTGAACATGAAATCCTTACGGAGCCACAAGTGAGGGTTTATATAAAGCCTTATAGAATTCCTGAGGCCCACCGGGAGGTAATTGCGCAGGAGGTCCGTAGAATGCTGGAAGTAGCGGTAATCGAAAAGTCCAATAGTGGGTTCGTCCAGCCCTATAGTACTAGTGCCTAAACCCATAGGCAAGTGGCGTTTCTGTAACGACTATCACAGGCTAAACGAAGTCTCTATCCCATGCCTATCCCATGCCGAGGGTAGACGAGCTCATTGAAAGACTAGGACCTGCTCGCTGCATCACTACCTCAGATCTCACCAAGGGATACTGGCAGATCCTTTTGTCAGAAGAGGCTAGAGAGAAGACTGTTTTCTCCACACCCGAGGGGTCCTTTCAATATGTACGAATGCCCTTTGGACTGCAGGGGGCCCCGGCTACATTCCAGCGGGCCATAGACCAAGTCTTAAGTCCCCCATAGAAAGTATGCTGCCGCTTACTTGGATGACATAGTCATCTACAGTCGCGACTGGGAAAGCCACCTCCCTAAAGTACAGATGGTTTTTGAGGGTTGTCTCACTACGAAGATCATAGTTGAAAATGTGGGGACCAAAATTCTAAGGATGTACGTCCTTGGTTACTATTGGCCAAGTGCTACGGTTTTAGAGAACGGACTGGTTTACTTGTGCTTAGCAACGGTGTTTGTTTACTGGTCGGGGAAGCATTCTGTTCTGCCCAGGTCGTGCACATGCGAAGGAAAGGCAGTGAAGAGGAGGGGCAGGGATGTGTGTATTGACAGGCAAGGAGGAGAAGCAGTGAGAGGACATGCAGGGGGGTTGTGTGTATTGTATCCTCTTCACTGCCTCTCCTCCATGCCTGTTGCTGCCAATACACACATCCCTGTGGCTGCCAATACACCCTCCCCCGCTCTTCACTGCCTCTTGTCCCTGCATGTCGCTTCCAATACACACAATCCCCCTGCATGTCCTCTCACAGCTGCTCCTCCTAGCCAGTCAATACACACAACCCTGCCCCTCCTCTTTACTGCCTTTCCTTTGCATGTGCACGACCTGGGCAGGACAGAATGCTTCCCCGACCAGTAAACAAACACCGTTGCTAAGCACATGTAAACCAGTCCATTCTCTAGAACCGTAGCACTTTGCCAATAGTAACCAAGGACGTACATCCTTAGATTTTTGGTCCCCACATTTTCAACTATGATCTTCGTAGTGAGACAACCCCTTTAAGAAGCACCGGCTTTACCATAAAACCAAATAAGTGCGCCATGGGGATGGAGGAGGCCCGGTACCTGGGGTATATCATTGGGAGAGGTGAAATAAAGCCCCAACTAAACAAAATAGAAGCGATCCAGAAGGGCCCCCGACCCCTTACAAAAAAACAGGTCAGGACATTTTGGGGATAGTAGGGAAATTACGGAGGTTTATCCCCGGGTTTTTGCAGAGATGGCAGTACCTTAACCGACCTTACTAAGGGAAACCAAGGGTACCACAGTTAAGTGGTCCCCAGAAGCGGAGAGAGCTTTTCAGGTGCTCAAACAGGTCCTGTGTGGACAGCCAGTTTTGGTAGCTCCAGATTTTAGTAAGGAGTTTGTTGTGCAAACTGACGCATCAGAGGGGGGTTTGGTGGCCGTTATGTCCCAAGTAATAAATAGGGAAGAACACCCTGTCATATACCTGAGTCGCAAGCTGTCCCCTGCGGAATGTAATTATTCTATTGTAGAGAAAGAAGGCTTAGCAATAAAGTGGGTGCTGGACTTCCTGAGATATTATCTGTTAGGGAGACGGTTCAGACTTATCTTAGATCATGCCCCTCTGAAATCGATGAGTGAGAGGAAGGGTAATAATGCCCGAGTGACCCGTTGGTTTCAAGCCCTGCAAGACTTCCAGTTTACGGTAGAACATAGGCCGGGGAAGCTACAGGGCAATGCAGATGCCCAGTGTCGGACTGGGGGGTCTGGGGCCCACAGGGGAATTGATCTCGGGGGCCCACCCTACTGTACATGAAAATATTACCGGCCTCTCGGACGGAAATGCGCCTATTTTACCACATAATTCAGGTGCAAAACAGAACTGTATTGTGTAGTACAATGTAGTCACACATCTGTCAGTTAAAACATATCATAGACACAGGGCAAAGTAGCCCCCATCCATACCCCCCTCCACCCGCATACAATATCCCCCCACCCGCATACAATATCCCCTTCCACCCGCATACAATATGCCCCGCCACCCGCATACAAATATCCCCTCCACCCGCATACAAATCCCCTCCACCCGCATACAATACCCCCCTCCCCCCACATACATATCCCCCTCCCCCCACATACATATCCCCCCCACCTACATACACTATCCCCCTCCACCAACATTACACAATCCCCCTCCCTCACATACAATATCCTCCTCCCTCACATACAATATCCTCCCCCACCCACATACAATATTCCCGCTCACCCCCCATACACTATCCCCCTCCACCCACATACACTACCCCCCTCCCCCCACATACACTATCCCCCACTAATAGTCTACATACAATATCCCCCTCCACCCACATACATTATCCCCCACCAAATATCCCACATCACAATATCCCCTTCCACCCACATACATTATCCCCCCCATTCCCCACAAACCAATATCCCCCACCGCCCAACATACAATATCTTCCTCCGCCCACATTCAAATCCTCCTCGCCCAAAAAAATCCTCCTCCGGCCCACATACAATAACCTCCTCCGGCCCACATACATAATCCTCCTCCACCCACATACAATATCCCTCCACCACATACATATCCCCACCAAAAGTAAATTTCAATACCCCTTCCCATACAATATCCCCTCCACCCGAACAATATCCCCTCCCCCGCAACAATACCCCCTCCACCCGCATACAATATCCCCCTCCCCACATACAATTTCCCCCCACCACATACAATATGTCCCCCCACAACAATTTCCCCTCCACCCACATAAAATTTCCCCCCCACCCACATAAAATTTCCCCTCCACCCCACTAAATTTCCCCCCCCACCCACATACAATATCCCCCTCCACCCAATCAATATCCCCCCCCCCCACATACAATTTTTCCCCCCCTCCACCACCATACAATATCCCCCCACCGCATACAATATCCCCCCCCACCCCATACAATATCCCCCCCAAAACCCCGCAACAATACCCCCCCTCCACCCCATACTTTTTCCCCCTCCCCGCAACCAAATACCCCCCTCACCCCATACAATATCCCCTCCCCCGCATAAAAATTTTCCCCTCCCCCCCACATAAATAACCCCCCCACCCCATCAATATCCCCCTCCACCACATACAAACCCCCACTCACTTTTCCCCTTGGCACCCCCTTTCCCACCTTTTAAAAAAAAACACCAGCAAAAAAGAAAGTGTAACTCCTATACAGGGTCAGGGTTCCCTCCTCTTACAATCAGTACCTGAAACCCGCCTTTTAAAAACTAAACCAATAACCTAAACACCGCCATTAGAGACCACATGGGGTCAGACACCCTGTCAGGTTTTAACCCTACACACCGCCATATAGGACCAAATGAGGTCGACACCACTCGGGTCCACCCCCATTACAGTGAATATGATACAGGTTAAAACCAATATAAAAGTAAAAAAAACCCCCCTGAAATCAGGGACTCACCGGAGGGCGTCTTATCTGAGGAGTTGTTCTCTTTTTCTTATGAGTCGCTTTATTTCCTTTTCTTCTGCATCCGTTCCACACCAACATTGATGACTTGTCCCGGACACCACTCAACCTGCAGAAATTACCACAAATATCTTAGAAAACCTCAATTTTCCAGCATTTTGTTTTCCTATTTCCCCCTCTGTACAAAACTGCCCAGGGGGGAGAGGGGTACAAGCCATTGATTAGAGGCCTAGTATCCTGAGGGGTTGGGAGGGTGGGGGAGAGGACTAACCCCCCCGGGCTGCTTCCCTCTCAATTTTATTTACCAGGTAAGTAGGCAAGACCCTGCTAGATAGGCAAATAGGCAAGGCCCCAGGTAACTAGATAGGCCCTTTTAGGTAGGTAGGCCCCCGCTGGATAAGTTGGAAGCCCGGCCCAGGTAGGTTGGTGGGTACCTAGCCACGGGTGGGTAGGTAAAAAGCCCCCAGGTAGATAAGCAGGCCCCAGTTAGGCAAGTTGATAGGCTACAGTTAGGTTGGTGGACCCCAGTTAGATAGGCTGTAGGTAGGTTGTTTTCCCCAGTTAGGTAAGCTGTAGGTAGTTAGGGTCCCCTTTATATAGGCTTCAAGCAGTTAGGGACCCCTTTTAGGGAGTTTACAGGCAGTTAGGGTCCCCCTTTAGGTAGTATACAGGCAGTTAGGGGTCCCCTTTAGGTAGTTTACAGGCAGTTGGGGCCTCCTTTTTGTTAGTATACAGCCAGTTAGGGGGCTCCTTGAGGTAGTATACAGGCAGTTAGGGGTCTCTTTGGTGTATACAGGCAGTTGGGGCCTCCTTTAGTGTGGGCAGAAGCCAGGGCCCCCTTTAGCTAGTGTGCAGGAAGTCAGGGCCCCTTTTAGGTAGCCCGGGCCCCCCTTATGTACCAGTGGGGCCCCCTTTAATGTAGCCAGGATGGCCCCTTTGTTTTTTGTTTTGGGGTTTTCCCGGGCCCCATTTAATGTAGCCGGGCCCCTTTATGTAGCCAGGGCCCCCATTAGGTAGCCAGGGCCCCTTAGTTAGCCAGGGCCCCCCTTTAGTTATCCAGGGCCCCCCTTTAGTTATCCAGGTCCCCCCTTAGTTTCCAGGCCCCCTTTTTGTTAGCCAGGGGCCCCCTTTGTTAGCCAGGGGCCCCCCTATGTAGCCAGTGGCCCCCTTTGTTAGCCATTGGCCCCCCTTTGTTAGCCAGGGCCCCCCTTTGTTTGCCAGGGCCCCCCCTCTAGTTTTTCCAGGGCCCCCCTTTTGTTTCGCCAGGGCCCCTTTAATAGCCAGGGCCCCTTTTAGTAGCCAGGCCCGCCTTTGTTAGCCAGGGCCCCCCCTATATTAAGCCAAAGGCCCCCCTTTGTTTGGGCCCAGGGCCCCTTTGTTAAACCAGGGCCCCCTTTGTTAGCCAGGGCCCCCCCTTTAGTTAGCCAGGGCCCCCCCCCCCTTTTAGTTAAAGGGCAGCCCCTTTTGTAGCCAGGGCCCCCCTATGTTGGCCAGGGCCCCTGAAGATAGCCAGGGCCCCCCTATGTTAGCCAGGTCCCCCCTTTGTTAGCCAGGCCCCCATAGTTAGTTCATGGGCCCCCATAGTTAGTCAGGGCCCCCCTTTATGTAGCCAGGGCCCCCCTTTATGTAGCCAGAGCCCCCCCGTTGTTAGCCAGGGCCCCCTGGGTTTGCCAAAGGGGCCCCCTATTTTTAGCAGGGCCCCCTTTGTTAGCCAGGGCCCCTATAGTAGCCCGGGTCCCCTAGGTAGTTTAAAAAAACAAAAAACAGCCACTTACCTGGCTCGGGCTCCTGCCGCTCCGTGCTGCCGCCGGCTCCTGCCGTCCTGCATAGGCGGCGCGGTGAAATGATGTCACCGCGCCACCCACGTCAGCAGGAGGGGCCGGCGCCCGGCCGGCTGAAGGCCTAGCGTCTTCAGCCTGGAGGGAGAGCAACGGGAGCGCAGGGGGCTAGTGGCGCTGTGCTCCGCTGACACCGCGCAGCCCCGGGAGCGGGGACATTAGTCCTCCAACTCCCGGGGCCCCGGTCTCTGGGCCCCTCGGGGGCGCGGGTCCCGTGGCGTTCAGAGACCGGATGCGCGAACGGGCCCGGGAGCGACGGCACTGACTCCGGGCCCGCAGCGGCTCGGGGCCCCCCGGGGGATTCCCCGGTCCCCCGGCGGCCCAGTCCGAGCCTGCGGATGCCTTTTCCAGGGCACACTGGATGCGGGCTGAAAGTGCCCAGCCCCCTGGCTTTGGACAGAGGTGGGAGGGTATGTAAGAGGGCGCAAGGGGCCATTGTGGATTGTATGTGTCACCGATGTCCCTGGCATCGGTGAAGTAAAAAGCCCAAATTTTGTGTTTTGTGTCAGTAACACTAGGGTTTCTGACGTCTGTTTTCTAGTATAGAACAGCTGCCTTAAGGGCTGATCCGGTCCCGGGTTTTTCTGGAATGACCGAAGAGATGGGTGGGATGGTCATTCCAACACTCCAGGGTCCAGGTTTTACCAGGCCCGTAAGGCCTGGAGCTATTTAGAGACAGGGTTGGTTTTCCCAAGACTGAGGTGTTTTGTCAGTTTTGTGGAGGAAAGAGCTCTGTGCTGGGAGATGTTCAGTGTGCTCTGCTATTTCAAGGACTGATTGGATCCATACCCAAGCATCCAACGGGTGAGACCGCCAAGACTGGCGGAAGGACTTATATGCTACTGGTTTAAAGCTGAAATAAGCTGCTGTTTTGTTTGATATCCCCTGTATAAGACTTACCTTCTGTGGATGCTGTGTGGAAAAAATAAACCACCTGTGATATACCTGAACATTTGCCTGCCAGTCTGCTTACCCTGAGTCTACCGTTGAGCTACATCCTACAGCGTACAACTGAACTCTTTGCGCCAAACTGAGACGCACGGACTGCAATAAGAGTATTTAAATATTATATGGATTATATGGCAGCCTTTTGCACACTGACTACAAGCGTAATTTACTAGGAAATATGTAGAACACAATATTCGTACAACTGAACTCTTTGCGCCAAACTGAGAAACACGGACTTCAGTAAAACTATTTAAAAATTATAGCTATAAGTTAAGCCGGTTTTTGGGAACACTGACACGCAGTGATTGCAACAGAACTGAAAACAAAGGGACAATTTCAACTGCTCCCGAGGTTGCTGGCCAAAAAAGTGGTAGAAAACAATTCTTTTTCAATTGAAAACCACAGAACACACTGAGCTGCAAAATATCTCCTTTCCTTTCAAAAGCCTCTCCTGCTAATGCCCCCCCCCCCCCTCCCCGCAGCCCGCGGCTGGACGCACCAGAAGATATCCTTAAAACTTTCTCTAACTAAATAAGAAGTGCAATTCTCTAATCTAACTCTATTCTAAGCTATAGGTGGATTGTTTCTTGTATTAGAAGTGACTATCAGAGCTGTTACAACAGCTATTGGTTTAAACGCTGAGAGACACGTCCTGCTGTGAAGTGTGATAGACAGAGTATGAGCTCAAACAGGAAATGCAGCAGCATAGATAAAACGAGGTCACGTGATTTTTGCAGCCAATGAGATCCATACACCACAAAGTGGTGACGTTGTACATCCTCCTCACCCCCCTCTATCCTCAGAGCTGATTGGCTGGCCACCAAAATGACAGGAAACGCTGAAAATGGCGCGATAGTAATAGATTATCTGTAAGATTGTCACCTAAAATATCGCGTGATCGGCAATTTCCGATCAGCCTAAAAACCGTGCCGATTTCAACTTTTGTCGATAATATCGCTCATCCCTAATTGGCAGTTGTATAAAGAAATTTTAAATCTACTCCTCTCAAAATGGAAATACTTAAACTTGTAAACAAATGTGTTCTGTCCCTTTAAATCCTGAACCATCGTTATTGGTCCCCTAGGTCTCATTTCTTGGGCCTATGCAGTGTATCTCAGCAGTATATGTCTCCTTCTGGTTGTTAGTTGTAGATTTCAGGTCTTTCTTGTCATATACAGACCTCCATGTAATATAGCTCCTGTCTGCTCAGACTCAGTGACCATAGATTTTAGTTACACTAGTAAGTCGCTCCTCTAACATGTGTCTTCCGCCATCTCTCACATAAACGGCTGCTGTTTATTCCCTCACCTAGGCTGCGGTCTCTCTCCGCAGAGCTGACAGGTGATAGACTGTTGCCTTAGCAACCCCACACACCTCCTCCCGCTCTTACTGACCTCTGGACACTACTTTTGGCAGTCAATATTATTGTAAAAGCACTCTCACGCCTTCTAAGCAGCACTCTCACTCCAAATTACTGCTCTCAGTCTTTAGTTCTTGTTTTCTCAATACATCTTTCCTTTTACATCTAACTTAGGCTTTCCATTGAGTTCAACAGTAAATTTACATGAGGATTTCACCATGTTCAAAATTTTTCTGTCCACATTGAGGATTTAAAATCTATGCGTCAAAAAATCTGCATCATATAAACACAGATTTTACATTAACGGCTTAAAAACAATAGACATATTGGTACATCCTATTGTCTCACTAACTGGTCCTGCTCCATACATGGTGGATGCCAGCTGTGAAAGGGGTTCTATCACAAAGTAAAAACCCCAGCGTTGGCTGCTCACAGAGAGCCGGCCAATGCATGTGAATGAGGTGGGCAGTGCTTGTGGCCATCCTTCTCATTCACTTCTATGGAAACCTTTCCAAACCGAGTATTTTAGAGTGGTTATTTTTCATGTATTCCAAGTAGCAGAAATGCTTTTCCAAAAACTCCTATGTGTGTGTATATATATATATATATATATATATATATATATATATATATATTATATTATATATATAATATATATATTATAATATACACACATAATATACATACTAAACCACTAAAAATGGAAATCATCTTGCTGTGCCTTGTATGGTCCAGCTGCTCTGAACCAATATGTACTGTAAACTCAAGCACCCTTTAAAGTGGTATTCAGTTTGCTGTGCTTTGTTTAGAAGTTGGAGGAATTGCGTCTTCAACAAATAGCTGCATAACATTAACTTATTGTAGCTTTTGGTACATTTTTTGTGCTGCAGTATTCTTTAGCCAAATAACATACCATGGGCCCGAAAAAAGTTAGTGATAAGGCCCAGCAGAAAACAAACTTACTGAGAACCATGATAGACATTAAAACAGAAATCAGATACAAATTTGAGATTGATTTCATTTATAGTTTTTCTGTCTATGTATTTTTAATGTTTGAATAATATACAACCCCATTAATGCATATAAATGCTTTATAAAATATGGCTTTTCTGGGTGTCTGGAACACATTCAATCAATTTAATTTTTTGAGAAATGTATGTGGTACTCAATGTTTTTGCTACTCAACGTGCTTTCTGAAACAAATTAATGACGATTGCCAATACAACCACTATATTACTGCCCCCAAATACAAAAATATAACTACTATATATTTTGATTACTACCTCCCTTAAAGTTATAATATATGCAAAATAGCTACTGCAACATTGCTGAAATGTACTAAAAATATAACCACTTTAACACTGTCCCCCATGTGCAAGAATTTAACCACTATAATTCGGCTCTTATGTACAAGATTATAAATATTACATTACTGTTCTGTCTGTAATAGAATATAATAACTATAACACTGCCTCTTATGTACTAAATTCTAACTACAGGAAGTCCTCGGGTTACGAAAGATAGGGACTGGAGGTTTTTCCTTAAGTTAAGTTTGTATAGAAGTCGGAGCACAGATTCTTTAAAGGGATTTTACCAAAAAGTAAAATTGAGAAGCTTGTAAGTTAAAAATTTTCATCATTATTAAAAAAATCTGTACCATTTTTGTTTTAGCTGCTACCTTAATGATTCATAGTGTTCTGCTCATCTCCAGGGGACGATAGTTTCTTAGTCCTGGCCGCACATACTCAGACACCACCTCTCCTTTCAGACAGCTACTGTCAGTCTCTTCCCTGCTAAGGAATCACACATACTCATTGCTGAGTGTGTGTTCAACCTCAGGTGCTCTCACTCTACTCCCGTCCTCTGTACTTATTAATTAATCAAACAGTGCAAATAAATAGAAAGAAACCTCAATCCGTTATGTGCTTTGAGAAAAAATGTCCACATTTGCTTTCTGCAGGGATTTGAACCAAAGAATCCTATGCTGAAAGGCAGAAGCGCTACCCACTCAGCTACATTGTAGCTACTCACAGCGCTTCACATAAATAGATCTTTGTTTGACTAGAGTGGGCACACTGTGGGGACAAGCATGGTCATGTCAAGCCTGCTGGGTCACATGACAAGCAGTTCAATCAAATCATGCACACTCCCTTTTGAGCACACTGAAAGTTGAAAAGAGGACATGAAATGCCTTTGTGGTAAGACCCTTTTAAGTATGACTCCAGACCCAATTTTTTTTTCTGGTATTGGATAGTGAGTTAACACTCCTATCATTTTTGTTTTGTTGTCTGTGCCCCTGTTCAATAAATTTCACCTTACTCTCTGTCCCTCAAGAAAATAGTATTGGTATCACACACCTTGTTTATGTGAGTCTGTGGGGTGCACAGTGGGAGGATTTTTATTCCATATTGTTTGGGTGCAAGTTAGAACATTTATTTAACAAGTGGTGGGGCATGTTGGCACTTGTAGTTCCACAGCAGTTGCCTGTACTCAGCTGCTGCTATGGAACTACAAGTGCTAGTGTGCTATACCATACACTGTATGTTAAACGGATGAACTAATCTATACCCATATGATTAGTACATGTGTTTAAGCCTGAAGTTATAGTGCCCCCCACTTTTAGAATGCTCACCTTCTCTTAAATAGTACCCCCTTCCCTTTTATACTGCTCCTCTCTATTTACTGATGTTTTTATTTCACCTCCTCATCTTTTAAGGGGGCCCTTCTGACTTCTTGTAGGCTGAGGATATGGATAAAGCACAGTCGCGGTCTGCCTCCTCTTGGTGGCATTAGATTATTCAAGAGGCAGAGCCAGCAATGACTGCTGAGCTGCCATCCTCCCCGTATTTAGTCTGCAGAAGAGCCGTAGGACAATGCATTCTGCACAGTTGCCACACACACTGTCCTGGCGCTGTCAGCGACTTAACTAAAGTCAGATCTGGGCAGGTAGATGTAGTGTGGAGAGGTCCACCACAGCGGCCACTAGCCACACTGTGAAAAAAGAAAGCAGCAGCTGGTGACAAGCCTGTGATTTTTGATGATCCTCTAGTAAGGTGTTTATGGAGTGTGACGTCAGCACATACCGGTAAGTCTCGCCCCATAAAAGCAGAAGTCTGAGGTTCGTAACTTGGGGTCTGTACTATAATACTGCCTCCTATGTGCAGGAAAACAACACCTATAATACTGTCCCCTATGTGCAAGAATATAACTCTATTATACTGCTCCTAAGTACAAAAATATAACTACTATAATACTGCCCCTATGTACAGGAAAACAACAACTATAATACTGCCCCCTATGTGCAAGAATATAACTCTATTATACTGCTCCTAAGTACAAGAATATAACTACTATAATACTGCCCCCTATGTACTATAATATAACTACTATAATATTGTTCCTAAGTAAAAGAATATAATTACTATAATACTGCCCCAATGTACAAAATTACAAGTACTATAACACTGCTCCCTATGTACAACAATATAACTTCTAGAATACTGCCTCCTATGTACAAGACTATAACTACTATAATACTGCACTAATGTACAAGATTATAACTTCTAGAATTCTGCACTCTATGTACAAGAACATAACCAATATAATGCTGCTTCTTATGTACAAGAATATAACTACTATAATACTGCCCCTATGTACAAGAATATAACTACTATAATGTTACCCTCTATGCACAAGAATATAACTACCATAATACTGCCCCCTATGTACAAACTTACAAGTACTATGATGCTGCCATCTATATACCAGAATATTATTATTATATTCCTAGATATAGGCAGGAATTTGTTTTGGGTATTGTTGACTATAGGTTTTCCCCTTTCTCTAATGTGCTAGGATTGATACTGCTTTAGGAAGTCTACTTGAAGAAGCCAGTCAGAAGTAGAAGGAGGAACTGTTATGATCTTACAATGGGGCTACCCTGCTGGGCACTCTCTGCCCTGATACTTGGCATGTGCTGCGTTCTGTCTTCTATTTGTGTCTTTGTCTGGAGCTGACATCTTCCATGTTCTCAGTCGCTTGCAGATCATTTTCCATTATTAATGAGTAAATCTCAATTTCTCTGCCTTTTTTTCCTCCTCCCTGTTATTGCATCTTCTCTGTTTTGCTGGTGAAATTCACTGTCATTGTAATAATACTAATCAATAAGCCTCCAGGTTAGATTTATCATCTACATCACCGGCCCAATGAGCTGTGAAGGAATCATTTGCTGGCGACACACGCACTAACCGCTGCATTGTGCAAATGTAATTTTAGTTATGGTATTAGATACTCACATTAAGTTGCCGGGCTCCTCGTTATGACTGATCTATGAATCTCGTTGCATACGTCTGTCGTGCACAAAGTATTACAGCAGCTTGTTTATATACGGCTGGTATCATTTTTACTGATGGATAATCAAATTAAAATAACAAAATAGAACAAAAACCAAAATTGAATGAATAAATTCCAGGCAAAAAAAATCAATGGAAAAATATAAAGCAAGACATTGTGGCTGTTCTTTATAGTGAAACAAATTGACTGCTATAATCACTATTATTATTATAGTTGTTAATATTATGGGATTGTCCACTTTTAAGGAACTGTCCCCATGCAAACACTATTCGGACCCGCATCATCAGCTTTATCGTAAAGAAGCCTTTTGCTCTCTGCTCATTACCTTACATAGACCTCCTTTCATATTACTCACCATTTATACATTGCCCAAATACCAAGGGTCCTCTAGGGCAAGTTTTTGTAGGCTAACAGAACAGAACCAAAGACTTTGGACGTCCAAAGAACACTTTCAAGTGCAGGAAACTTGATTATGGCCCCTGGTACTTAACTTGTGCTCTGTTTGAGTCTTGTGCTCTGTTTGAGTCTTATTGTCATGTTCATCTTTATATATCTGTGTCGCTCTGGTCGTCAAAACGTAAAGAAGGTTTGACCAGCAAACTATGATGGCACTTAAAGTACCATAAAAAACTGCCTAGTCTGTCCCTTCTCTGTACCCATCACCTTTTGTAGATATGTAATGGAGGCACCTTAGAATTTGTTCCTTATCCCTGCATTTGCTAATGTTGCACGTGAACAGTCCTGCTTTGGTTCAACCCAGACATTGGATAGTAGTTGGTGCAACCTTAGCAAGCCCTCCATCCAGGGTCCAAATAGGCAACCATATTATTAAAAAAGAATCCTACATTTCGTCAAAGTTCTTGCATGCTCTTTTTCTTCATAGATGTTAGGTGGGCTTAATGTTAAATGAGCCATTTGCTAACCAGTTTTTACATTAAAGACAATATAGTAGACATCCTCTCCCTAGACTATAGCTGTCCTATTTCTCAGCTAGATGCTCCAGTTCCAGCTTTTATTCTTTGGGTTGTATACCTAACTCTGTTTTCTAAACATCATATGTCTATGTCTACGTCTACAGTAAACCTATTACTGTAACAGAGATCCTGTCTCTATTGCTAGACTACAGACAACCTACCTCTACACCTATTACTGTACCATATATGTTTTATCTCTAAAGCTATCACTGTGCCATAAACGTCTTTTCTGTTGTCGTATCTCTAAATCTACTGATGTATCATAAACATCCTATCTCTAGACTTATAGCTTTGAACCTTTACCATGGACGTCTAATCTCTTGACCTATTGCTATACCATATATGCCCTCTGTCTAGATTTTTTGCTCTACCAAAGACGTCTTCTCTCTAGACCCATAACTGTACAATAGAAGTGCTATCTGTAGACCTACCATTGTACCACAGATGTCCTCTCTAGACCTTTCTCTACACTAGACATCTTATCTCTAGACCTATCACTGTAGCAAGAAGTCCTGTCTCTAGACCTAACTCTGTACTATATATGCCTAGCACTACCTCTGTACCATAGACATCTTGGGCGACATGTCCCATTAGGGCTGCACCATTTTTTTGGTGTATTTAGAACCAAAAAAACTGTTGACACCATGGGCGACATGCATGAATCTCGCCGCGTCGGAGCGCACGTTTTCGCAAGATTTCAAGCGAAATTTGCACCTCATGTATGTTGGCACCGAGGTGCGCTCATACATGCGGTGGAACTGCAGTAGGGACTGTGTCTAACATGTATTTTGAATTGAGACAGGCTGGAAATGAGCGAAAAATCATTAAACATGTCCGTGCAGCATGGAGTATGAATCAAAAAATCGCCTTTATTAGGTGTAAAACATGATCTGAAAAAGAGCTCAAACCTACTAAATACATAAATAAAATCACTTTCCAAAAATCATGAACGCCGCTACATCGGGAATTAGGATCTTAGAAATTGCAGGGAAATACAGTAATTCAAATTCTGTAAGCGCTTCTCATTGGTCAGCAGAAACCAGCCAATCAGAATATGAGCGACAGTGACCCATTAAAACCTATGGAGAAGTATGGACCAATCAAATTCAAAGGCGGGACAGTTCAAAATACAGTAATAAGGCAGAAAAGAGCTGATTGGTTGAGCCCAGGCGGCAGATATGAATCCACCAATCATATGTAGTGCGTCTATTTTGAGTGGAGAAAGAAGGGCGCGATAGAAGGGCGCCCTAAAAGTTATTACTGTCTATGGGAAATATTCTAGTACTGTGATTGGTTGGGAGGAAGAGGGGCTTGTCCAGCTTTGCCAATCAGCGGGTGAGCTACCTTCTCATAGAGTTCTATGGGGAAAAGAAATGCAGAACGAGCTCTGTTTGTGATTGGCTAAGTTAAAAGATGCGCGGTTATTTGGACCAATGGGAGAGCGAGCGTCGCTCTTATGGGTTTTCTAATGCAATCTATAATAAAACTGTACATGGCCAAAATCAAATGATAACATTCGCATCCCTGCGTCTGTCTCGGTGACAAACGCGTTGTTAGGGATTTGATTGATTTATGTTTTTAGAAGGTTTCAGCTCTTTTTCAGATAATATTTTACACCTAATAAAAACAATTTTTTTAATCATACTCCATGCCGCACGGCGCTAAGAGCCGAGATTTCATTGTCCCGATCTGGCCACAGACTACAATGGGACAAAGAAGCTTGCGCTCTGATTGGCCGAGATAGCCAAGCCCCCGCTACTTCAACCAATCAGCTCTTTTCTGCATTTTTACTGTATTTTGAACTATCCCGCCTATGAATTTGATTGGTCAATACTTCTCCATAGGTCATAATGGGTGCCTGTCGATCCTAGTCTGATTGGCCAGGATTGCCAAGCCACCGCTAGCTCAACCAATCAGCTCTTTTCTGCATTTTTACTGTATTTTGAACTGTCCCGTCTTTGAATTTGATTGGTCAATACTTCTCCATAGGTTTTAATGGGTCACTGTCGCTCCTATTTTGATTGGCTGGTTTTTGCCGACCAATGAGAAGCGCTTACAGAATTTGAATTACTGTATTTCCCGGCAATTTCCAAGATTCTAATTCCTGATGTAGCGCCGTTCATGATTTTTGGAAAGTGATTTTATGTATTTTTTTTTATAAAAGGTTTGAGCTCTTTTTCTGATAATGTTTTACACCTAATAAAAGTGATTTTTTTTGGAATCATACTCCATGCCGCACGGCGCTGAGATGGATTTCTTTTGTGATCTTCTATATGTTTCCTCTCATGTTACGTTCTCGCTTCAGTTCGCCTCCTCCGGCTCGTTTAGACCAGAATCAACTAGGTCTGCCTGTCGGAGGTGGCGAGCGCTGCAATGCGCCACACTTTGCCGACCCGCGATCATACATGCCTCGGAGTATACGAATGAGCCGCGTCCCGCCCCAGAATGCCCACATCGAGCCCATTGCACGCCCCTTCATGTTAGGCGCAGCCGAAAGTGGCGAAGGCTGCGCCTAACATCGCATCCCTGCGTCCGACAGGGGATTCGGATTGGTGAGCCGCAGTTTTCGCCAGAAAACAGGCGCAACTCCCGATCATACATGTCGCCCCATATTCTCTATATAAATTAACTGTCATACACCAAAACTAGGTGCATTTGACAATTTTGAATGCGCTTACAGTAGACACATAAACATGCTTGCAATTAAATGCTATACGCCTTTTTTTTGTACACGCCTAAATTAGACGCATTAAATATGCTATATAAGGCATACCATATGCCAGATTTTTGACATGTTTATTTATTCAGGCGCATTATACACTCATTTAATGTGCCTTAAAACTGGCCTGGAAGTGCCTCTTTTCTGACATGTCGTCCCATATCTTTAGACCTATTGTTGGAGCTAGAAGTCCTATCTCTTGACGGTCTCTATACCATAGATGTCCTGTCTCTAGACCTTCCTCTATGCTTGTTTTCTTCTTCACCATTTTAAACTTAGAGAAGCTCTGACTAAAACGCCATGATGTAACATTTAGTGCGACAAAAGCTCAAGTAGCCTTCACCTGTCCTACGCCTAGTAGTGAATATTTGATTATGGCGTCATGACCTACAATAATTTCATTCATCTTCATCCTGATTGCCCCAATCAGCAGCAATATTATGATTACTATACATCTTATGCCAGCGGGTGAATGGTAATATAGCCACGATGTTAGAATAATTATCTCTTAGTGGGGAAAGAGCTGTGATTACGGCTGACATTCTATAGCATGACCGAATCTGTAATTGATGTAGGGATTAACAAAATTGCTATGTGTCAGCTGGTCAACCACAACTGGCTGATAACGATAATGTGGCGGGCGACCATCTTCTCACCCTGATGATGGAGGAATACAGTGTAGCATCCTGTGCTTTAACAAACACGGAAAGTTAAACAATGAGCTAATTTATTAACAGGAGCGATAAGTATAATAATTAAGCTCGGTGGTTACAAGTTAATTTAATTATTATCCGCAGCACAGGCAGCCTCTAAAACAGCGGTCTGAATAGAAATGAATCCCGCAATTGTTCTCAAGCTATAACAATGAAAGCTGTAATATTGTATCAATATGCTTATGTTTGCAGCCATTTTATCCAGTAACTCTGCAGGACAAGGGAATTAATGCGGCTCTGAAAAACAATGTGCAGTATATTTTACAGGGAAAAGCTGCAGAATTAGCTGTGGTTAATTAGAAGTAGCTATCTCCCCAGTAAATAGTGCTTATCATGATGTCAATTAAAGAGGCCAAAAGATATGACAGGTAATAAGAAGTAGTAGGAGGGGGCAGAAACTTTACAGCATCATATAAAACATACTGACATCATATACAGAAAGCACATTGCACCTTGAAATAAACGGAATATTCATACCTCATCTTGCTGATGCATTTCATAATATATGTAAACGTGACTCTATGGCCACTTACAGGGTCGCTTTAAATTAGGAAATATTAACAATGTTCTATAAACTCTGAGATAGTAGATGAAAATGTCACGTTAAATGAGTTCCAAACATGGGTGTAACTAGAGTTCATGCCTACCGACCTCAATGTGATCAATAATGCAGCACATATAAGAGTTGTCACCCAGCTTTCCTAGTCTAGTGAATGTACAATCTTCTTCGCAAAAACCCAGCTCTCTTTCACTTTTCCTGCATGCCCAATCATTAAGACCAAGGCTGGAACTACCAACTTGGCAGTTATAGCAGCTGCTGTAGGGCCCACCGCTGCAGAGGGCCTGAACTTGTCCAACAGTGCCGCAGATCTCAAACGCCCAGACTGCCGTGTCCTGGTCTTCTCTGGTGATTTTAGTGTTTGCATGTCCTCAGGACATGCAGTCTTAGGCGAAGTTCACACGGCTTATTCACTCCGTAATTGCGGGACGGATTTTGCCCCGCAAGTACGGCGTGTGCCATGTAGCGGGGGCGGGGGAGGGGGGGGGGGGGTCTGGCAGCTCGCCGGACCCAAAGACCTCTATTATCCACTATTATCCATTATCTATTATAGTTCTATATAGCCCTTTTCAACTTTGGTCCTTAATTGTTTTTCCAGCAAACCAGCTCCCTCTTCCACTAACACCTCTGCTGTTAAAACTTTTAAAGTTAGCGAGATCCTAGATGTCAACTGATCTAAGGGAAAGTTATATCATCTGACAGACTGAATAATGATTCGGTCCTGAAGAAAGATCCTGTGAACTGGTGGAGAACGTGAACGCTCCTGAGCTCATCCGTAACTTCTATAAACATCAGGCTTGAAAGAAGGAGGGCCATAAAAGAGGGTTTCTTTCATGGATCATGCCATGTGTGTTCCTTTGGCCACAGTTACACCCGTTTACCTTGTCACTATGCTGTTTGGCATCTCTTCTCCCAGTCCAACTGTCCTTCCTGTCCTTCTGCTTCTTCCTATGTCCTTCCCGGGCAGCGTGCACCACCCAGCTTTCCCAACATATGGCCAATCATCACATCTTATTTAAAGGGGTTGTCTCGCTACAAAGAATAGCTTTCAAATTGTAGGGAACACAAAATAAAGACATTTTCCAAATATATTGCATTGTTCCTCTGTTTTCCCTAAAGAGATACAAGTGAATTTATTACCTCCATGGCTATTTCAGTTCCCTCAGTAACCGACCTGTAAACAAATCTCCCAGGGCTGTTTGTTCAATGAGATAACAGAGAGTGAGTCATCACACAGGTCAGCAGTGTCAGTCAGTGTCCTGTGCTGCCAGAACAGAAAAAGCTTTTTTTAAATCTCAAGTAAACAGCTCTGTAATTAGGGCTTTTGTTTTGGGGATCAGATAAGAAGTAGTTTGAGAAGCTAATCTAATCTAATTAGCATCTGAAAGCACAACGGAGCTCAGAGCTGTAGGATCTTATGCAAATTAGTCTGAACCAGGAAGTGACAGAGAATTTCTTTCATGCATTCTTTGAAACCCTGTGGGGAGACAACTCCTTTAAGGGCTACTCCAACCTCTACCATTTACCAGATTACTGCTGTGCTTTGCTGGTATTTTTCGATTGTGGTCCTAGTTTGTATTATCAGTATCTGACCTGTGGCTTGTTCCTGACTATCCTGTTTGTCTGCTGCCTGCCCTGACCTTCTGTCTGTGACCTGATTTTGGGTATACTCCACCATCCCAGATCCTCTGCTTGTGACTTGGTTATGTGTTCTGTCTGCTTGTCTGCTAGCTGTCACCACTGGTGACCATGTTGGGGGTAGCAACCCAGAAGTTTCCTACAGTGAAGAGCAGAATCCTTGCATAAGGGGTTAAAGGGTGCAGCCTGGGGAACTCCTTAGACTCTGCTCCTCAGCTTATGGCTGACCCAGTGGATCTACCTCCTGCATGTGACAGTATCTTTCTTTCTTACTGACAAACTTTAACCCTTTAGAGGTTTGTAGCCTTGCTGTTTAAACCCCTTCATCACCATTGTCCTCTAATAGGCTCAGCTAGGAATAGCACAGCTGATATCCCAGTCATTGCTGAACTATTCAGCGTCTAACCAGGAAGTGGAAGCCTGAAGCTGGCTGTGAAGAGCAAGCTGTGTGAAACAGCATGGTGAGAATACCCATTTAAGCTTTGTTTACACTAGACAGGACTGTCCCTTTAATGATTGCAGCCCCCCCCCCCTCCTCCACTGTATCAATGTCATTTGTACATTGTTGATGGATCCAGCAGGTAGACAGAGAGACAGCTTGAGACATCAGACTCGTAAAGTCAGGACTCGTTGAGGTGATTTACTTATTACCGTATAAATCTCGCCCTTCTCATGCGCCCTGCAGTAAACATAGTCCTGGTGCGTGAGTTGTGTACGCGGCGCTCAGACTCTGGTGCCGGATCACATTAGCCGGTTATGTTTCTGTAAAGATGATGATATAAATCACATGGCTTACAGCATAAAGCCAGGGAGATGAGCACAGGGGGCATGAGCCAGGATGCTCCAGCATCTCATGTATGCGCAGCTTTAAGTGCACCACACAGCAAATCCCTCATTGTAATTATTAGTCAAACAGAACAAGGTTACACGGCCGGATCCAAGTAATGGCATCACTTGGAATAATCTACAGTGCCAAATATTATGAGCTCCCCTGCTAATTGCAGATACACGGCATGATTTATAGGTTATCGACAAGGTTACTCTTGAAATAAAAAGTATCCCCAGTATATACAGTACAACACACTGACTCATCCTATTGTACCAGAGGTTCTGTGCAGCTTTTTATCATAAGAAAGCTAGGTGACGACCTATTCCATATGTTCAGATGTTGCAGAATTGACGTTTACAGTATAGTACGTGGACCAGTTTCTATCTATCTATCTATCTATCTATCTATCTATCTATCTATCTATCTATCTATCTATCTGTCTATCACCTATTATTTAATCTATCTCCCTCTCTCTTTACCACTTATTATCTATTTTTATATCTGGCTATTTATCACCTATTATTTATCTATCCGTGTATGTACCTATCCATCTATCTAAAATACACACTGTTTTATAATGAGTGGTCCCTCCTTCTTAATACACATGATTTGTATCTACCACATTGTTATAGATTTGTATTTCTGGCATTTTATTGTCACTTAGTTAATAATGTCACTAATTGTATTGTTTCTATATGAAATATTACTGTGATTGCTATATTTTTTGTATTCATTTTATGAATCATTATGATTTCCCATGTAACACTTAATTTTGGTCCATATAACCCGTTATTGTATGTCACTTTGCTTGAGAAAAGCTCCTTATTGGCACTGACACCTATTACCTGTTTATTTACCAATCACCTGTTATCTTTTCTATTTAGGGTGCTTTTACACAGTGCATTTTTGGTGCGTTTTTTATGCGTTTTTGGGTGTGTTTTTTGTGCAAGAAGGCACATCAATTAATGCTGTAATTGCTGCCCAAAAAAACGGCAAAAATCGCCGTAAAAATTGCAATTTTAACTAAATTTTTGCTGCCGTTTTACTGTGATTTTTGCTGTGATTTTTGTGCAACAATGTACAGCATTAAGTGCTGTGCCTTTTTGCACAAAAACTGCATAAAAAACGCACCAAAAACGCACTGTGTGAAAGCACCCTTATTTGTCACAGACAATGGCGTAACTACCGGGGTAGCAGTTGCTACGGGGCCCCTGCGCATAGTGGGGCCCCGGGGCAGCTGCTACCGCGTCCGCTACCCCGGTAATGCCGCTCCTGGGCCCGCCGGCAGTGAACTTAACAGTTCAATGCGGCGGGCGGGGAGCTGCGGGGCCCGGCGCATACTCCCTCTGAACGCCCGGGCCCCCCGGCCCGAACGTTCAGAGGCAGCGCTGGCCGGAGCTAGCAGTACGGAGCGCCGATCGCTCAGCTCTGCTACTTTCCCTGCCGGCGCTCTGTGGGCGCGCACGGGGACGTCACATCACCGCTCCGCCCGCGCTGAGCGCAGAGGCTGCAGGGAGAGCAGCAGACAGGAGCGAGCGGCGCATCGGGGGAGCGTGGACCGAGGTGAGTAAGTGATTTCTTATTTTACCTACCCTATATGCCTGCCTATACCCCCCCATATGCCTGCCTATACCCCCCCATATGCCTGCCTATACCCCCCCCATATGCCTGCCTATACACAACCATATGCCTGCCTATACCCCCCATATGCCTGCCTATACGATACCCCCCATATGCCTGCCTATACAGCCCCTATATGCCTGCCTGCCTATACAGCCCCCTATATGCCTGCCTGCCTATACACCCCCTATATGCCTGCCTATACAGCCCCCTATATGCTTGCCTGCCTATACACCTTCATTGCCTCCCATACCCCCCCATATGCCGCCTAAACAGCCCCCTATGCCTCCTGTACACCCCTAACCTGCCATCCCCCCACATGCCTGCCGTATACCCCCACTTAGCCTGCCGTATACCCCCACAAGCCCCTTCATTTATAGGGGGCCCCCTCTAGCTACCTAAACCCTACCTATAGGGCCCCCCTATAGCCCGCTAACCACGCACCTGTATGGCTCCCTATACTACCTAAAAAACCCTGCCTCCTATATGGGGACTCATGGGGTACCTAAACCTTTCTATTTGGGCCCCAATATCAATCAAACCCCCCGCCTAAAACCCCATAAGCCAGGGGGGCAGGGGCTGGAAAAGTCAGGATTCAAGATATTTGTGTCTAAATCTGCAGGGAAAGTGGGCGGGAGATGTTATCAGATGGGGGACTGGGCCGATGCAGAACAAAAAGAAAGTCAACGACTGGTCAAGAAATCACCCGGAGTTACAAAAAGTAACTGCTCTGTAATCACTTATAAACTGCACAGGCTGTGGGACACTGCTATCTACCCCATATGTAAAGTAAGGAGGTAAAATACGTCCTCAGAGCCGTGACACTGGGTTCTACCACATAGTCACTGATGGAGGGAAAAAAACATCGCAGAGCCGTGTAAACTGGTTCTACCAAATATATCCTGAAATGGTGGGTTTTTTAAAAATCTGCAAGCCTGTGTACACTGGAAAACCATTAATGGTCACTGAAAGGTGGTTTAACATCTCAGAGCCTGTGTACACGGGTCTACCACTATAAAGGTTTACTATATTTTTTTAACACTCACCGGGCCCCTTTTTTAGGGACACCTTTCCAAACCTTTGTTAACCTTTTAATTTTTAATCAGCCAATCACTGGGGGCAACTCATGCATTTAGCAGGTAAATGGTCAAGACAATCTCCTTCGTTAAACCGAGCATCATATGGGAAAAAGGGGATTTGAGTCCTTTGAACGTGGGATGGTTTTTGGTGCCCAAAAGGGGTGGTCTGAGTATTTCAAAACTGCTGATCTCCTGGGATTTTCACGCACAACCATCTCTAGGGTTTACAGAGAAGGGTCCGAAAAAGAAAAAACATCCAGTGAGCGCAGTCCTGTGGGCGGAAATGCCTTGTTGATCCCCAGAGTCAAAGGAAATGGCAGACTGGTTCGAGCTGATAAAAGCAACATTTGACCAAATAGCCACCCTTTAAACACCCAAGGGTAGGCAGAAGAGCATCTCTGAACGCACAGTAACGGCGAACTTTGAGACAGATGGCTACAGCAGCAGAAGACCACACCGGTGCCCTCCTTTCAGCTAAGAACAGGGAAAATGAGGCTCCAATTTGCCCAAGCTCATCGAAATTGGACAGTAGAAGATTGGAAAAACGTTGCCTGGTCTGATGAGTCTCGATTTCTGCTGCAACATTCGGATGGTAGGTCAGAATTTGGCGTCAACAACAGAAAGCATGATCCCTCCTGCCTTGTATCAACGGTTTAGGCTGGGGGTGGTGGTGTCATGGTGTGGGGAATATTTCTTGCACTCTTTGGGCCCCTTGGGACCAATTGAGCATCGTTTCAACACCTTGTGGAATCTATGCCACAAGAATTGAGGGAGTTCGAAGGCAAAAGGGGTCCAACCCGTTACTAGCATGGGGTACCTAATAAAGTGGCCGGTGAGTGATATTATTATTAAGACAGTATTGGGCTTTGTGTACTGATCATAATAGTGTAGGGGTATTATTCAGTCACTATTTGGGGGGTAAAATTTTTGGTCATGTTCTGGTGGTATAATCAGGTCCTTATGTAATAGCGTTATTGGTAATGCTGGTCTCAGTAAGTGGATTTGATTGGTAGCATTAATATAGTGAATGTATGTTGAGGTATTTGCCCCTTGTATTATCTACATTATCTAACAGCATGTCCTGGACATGGTCGGGGGGTCAGGGAGGGGGAGGGGGCCCATCCAAAAGTTTGCTTTGGGGCCCTGGCTTCTCTAGTTACGCCCCTGGTCACAGATCTATCTCCACCCTGTCTTTGCCTCCCTTTCTCTGTCTCTCTCTTTCTGTCTCTCTATTCCGCCGGTTATCTATCTTTATATCTAACTATATTTCAATTATTATCTTAAGACATATTTTGTATCTATATATGCATCTACATACCTACCAATCACCTATTATCCATTTATCTGCCTGTCTAACTATTTATCTACCATTTATCTATCTATCTCAATCTATCTATCTATATATAAAAGAAAAAGAGAGAAACAGACAGGCACACAATAGTGAGGTACGTTTAAACAGTGATATAGTATAATAACTGAGTCTGCTCACCTTTCGAAGTTGTGCATTCAGAATCGAGGCACAACTCTCGTGTAGGCTTAAATGCTCCTCATGGAGCTTATCTGGTACGGCTGCCCGGCGTCTTCTGTTCCCACAGTAGGAAAAAATTCCACGTGGTAATAAATAAAATAGGCTGTATACAAAAGGGACTATGGCGCTCGTACACAAATGGTGCCAGATGTAGAAAAATGGTATAAAATAAGTAATTTATTTAAAAATGGAGACCTTAAAATCTCACAATCTTACATAAGTTACATAATTGACTGACACACACTCCGTCCATTCACAGCCGCTGTGAGTGCACACAGGAATTTAGACTGTGTAACGCCAGCTGTAATTAGCTCACAAACTGGGTGAGTCTTTCCCGGACTCGTCCATTTCCTATTTAAATCTCTGTTACTCTGTTTTGTATCTGTACCTCTGATGAAGCGTGGGTGTTCCATGTGAAACGCGTCAGGCCTTTTTTTATTGTAATCTTTTAAGTGTGAGATTTAAGGTCTCCATTTTTAAATAAATTACTTATTTTATACCATTTTTCTACACCTTTGTGTACATTTGTGTACGAGCGCTATTGTTCCTTTTTGTATACAGCCTATTTTATCTATCTATCTATCTATCTAGAATCAGAAAAGTTGTCTGTAATTCTGAATGTTTTATAATCCAGCATCTATCCGGTTCTATTGTTGATAGATTATCTGTATGTATCCATTATCTATTTTTTCTGTAGACACTGCTGAGTGTGGCATGTTGTATGTGTTCCCTGCAGCATGCCATTCACTACACGTAGCGCACATATAATGTGCTGCGTGCCAGGACCCATGCTGTGCACACATGCCGTGCAGAATGTTCCAGGTCTCACTGGCTGCGTGAAATGTTCTGTGTGTCGGGCTCAGTGCTGGCCACTCCTGGTCCTATTGCTGCTTCAGATAAGCTGTAATTTGGGTGCAGTCCAGATGAAGTTTAATGATTTTATAACATTGCAATGTGACACAAGGTCAGCGGCTCCAAAATAAAATTGCTCAAAGGTGCTTCCACGGCGCTCGCAGCTCAGGAAGCTGAGATAAGAGCTAAATAATTCACACTGATGAGGTGAGAGCCGCACTCCATGCTGCAAACCGATTTCTGCTAAATCAATACAAAAAGTCTGCTCTCTATACGCTGACTGTTTACATTGGACTATTTCCCAAGAAGAGGGGGTGGGAGGTCCAGGAGATATGAAACATGGAGGAAGAGTGTAAAAGGGGTAGCGTCATATTGGCCACATAATGGATAGAAGACATTTATTAACCCTTTGGTTTTTAGAACCCAGCTGATTTGTTATTTTTTTACTCCAAACCATTCCAGTCTAGAAATTATAGGGCAGTTCTTCCTACGTGCTGGATTTTCACAATTTCCAGACTACAAAATGTCAGACTAAAGGATTAAAAAAGCATTCCAACATTAGTTTTGCTCTTTAGGTAATCAAATCATCAATCAGAAAAATCCATGCATTGATTTTCTTACAGAACTGCAATTAAAAGTGTGCAGCTTCAATGCTAAACTCTCCCACCATTCTTTGCCTGTTCAATGTATTAAAGGGGTTTTGCCACGATATAATGTTGACATGGGATCTTCCAAAATAGGTATTTAATCACTTTTCTAAATATATGTGATTACAAAAATTGCAGCCTGAGAGAGCTACAGGCTGCCTTACCTGCCCTTAGTTACTTAAAAGCTTCTATTAGATACGACCTGACAAGAGCTGCTGGCCGGGCTAAGAACACTTCTTATCTGATGAAAGGGAGCTGAAGAAGCTTTCAAGGCACTGGGTAGAAATATGTTGTGTTTTGTATACAGAATCCACTAGTTGTAGTGTGATTATCTGAGTAGATCCCTGCTTTATCTGATGACAGGGAACATGAAGAAGCTTTCAAGCTGCTGTGGAGAAAAGGTGTTGTCTTTTGTATACAGAATCCACTAGTTTGATTATTTGAGTGAACATTTCACACGATCCCTTGGCTCTGTGCTCTGGCTGTGTCTCTCGCTCTCTCAGTCCAGCGTGGCTTGTTTACGTTTGCTTCTTAGCAGATAAGGCACGTCCTGGCAAAACCCCTTTAAGAGAGTTTACACATGTGCACAATGAATCCACTAGCAGACAACTGAGAGCAGCTCTAGAGTATGATACAGAAACTTAGGGTCAGTACAGGATAAGTAATGTAATGTATGTACAAAGTAACTCCACCAGCAGAATAGTGAGTGCAGCGCTTAAACGGGTTGTCTCAATACATCGATTTATCTTACCTCAGTCCTGTTTTCTTGGTTTCATTTTGAATTCAGGGACGTGTTTACTGGCTTCCACTAGGCTGCAGTAGAAGCCAGGACGGTAGCTATAGCAACCAGTGCTTTAACATAAAAAGCAACCCTTGTAGTGAGACAACCCCTTTAAGTATAATACAGATTGTAACCCCAGATTAGGGCCATCATTAAGGCAATACATCTAGTACTGCTATTTTGGTCCAGCCCAAATGTGAGACAAGGGGGCCTGGTTGCCCCTGTCACTTACCACCCCTTGTTTCACAATTGATCACAGTTGCCAACTTTAATGGATTGGGCACCATGTCCTGCTGCCTGGGCTGCAGTACAGACAGCGTAATGTACTGACATAATCTTGTTGCCTGTACTTTTACTTCTCCAGG
Source organism: Phyllomedusa bahiana (assembly GCA_025379985.1). NCBI lineage: Eukaryota > Metazoa > Chordata > Amphibia > Anura > Hylidae > Phyllomedusa > Phyllomedusa bahiana. The sequence goes on from JAODAL010003485.1 coordinate 95,631, forward strand.
CCTGAAGCCTAAGGCCTCCTTTCTTAAGCTTGTGGCCTAGAAAATGCCAAGATTAGCATCCTGCCACACGCCAGAAGAGCAAGTTGTTTATCAGGAGAATGGGGAGAGAAGAATATTATTTTTTATTTTTTATGGGGGCCTATATACCTACCTACCAATGGAGGGCCTACATACCCACCTTTTATACACATGAGAACAGATAGGCAGGTGCTGGAAAAGTGATGAGTTTAATATGTTTTTTATGGTAAAATTGGCAGAGATGGGTTGTGGCCAGGAGAAGTCGTCATGGTGGTCTGGACAGGATGCAGAAGAAAAGTGAAAGAAAACAACTTATCAGAGAAGAAGTCATCTGTGAGTTATTGGATGTAATTGAACTGTAATCACTTATATGTCTGTAAACCACCTATGTACAATTGGTATCTACCTTTATATGGTCACTGTATGGTGGTAGTAGTGGTCTTAGTGTAATGCTTTATGTTCAGTAACAGTACAGCGGTATTTTTCAGTCACTTCATGGTGGTGACATGTGGTCATGATGTGGCGTTTTTTTTTTTACCTTTGTATATTGTTATTGATGATATTGGTCTTGGTGTATTGATTTGGGGAGTAAAAAAATGGTGGTATTAGTCACTATACGGTAGTAATATGCTGCAGTATTATTTTGTCTTTGTATATGTTTGTTATTGGCAATATTGGTCTTGGTATATTGGTTAGGTAAGTAACATTATAGTTATATTAGTCAGTGACTATAGTGTTGACATGCCTGGATAATGTGGTGTTATGTTTTTGGCCCTTGCTTTGGCTGTATTTCTGATGGCTGCCCTGCCCCAGATCAGTACAGGCAAAGTAATGTACTATATATTGCATGCAGAGACTGTAGGTTCTATAGCTCTTTCTTTATTACTCGGTAATCACCCAATGCCGTGTTACATCACGTTATTTTGAAATGTTTGTTCTTGGTGATTCTAGGAATTTTGATCATGGTAACAAATTAGATGCTGCTACATAAGATGTTTAGAAGTGAACAGATTAATTATATTCACAGAAATGTTTGTAAAAAACATAATCACGCCGTCAGTGCACGGAGAGTAGGTGACATGTGATAATGTTATCTGTGAAAGTGTTATCATAATGTGACAATAGCAATATGACAGAGCAATCTCCCCAACAAAAAGGAAATTGTTACAGCTCAATGCTTACGTGAAATGTTAACTGTTAAGCCAAGTGACAGGAATGTTTACAGAGCCACTGAAATCAAACCTGCTAACCTAGTGATATGGACTATGTTAGTATAACCTGGCCATCTTTGGGTATATTATTATACAGTATATGCAGTGGCATCGCATCAGGGGAATGGGGAGACAGGTGAGTTCATTTTCCTTAAATTTTTTACTAATGGGGCCCGGCCTACCTACCTATGTGGGGCCCACCTACAGTCTACCTACCGAGCTACCTAGGGCTTCCTACAGCCTACCTACCTACATGGGGCCCACGTACAGTCTACATATGTAGCTACATGGGGCCCACCCACAGCCTTCATACCTAGAGCCTACCTACAGCCTACCTACCTTCATGGGGCCCACCTACAGCCTACATATGTAGCTACATGGGGCCCACCCACAGCCTTCATACCTAGAGCCTACCTACAGCCTACCTACCTATCTGGGGCCCTCCTACAGCCCAACTCCCTAGGCACCTGGAGCCTACCTACAGCCTGCCTACCTACCTGAGACCCACCTACAGTTGAAAACAGAAGTTGACATACACTATATAAAAAGACACATATGCATGTTTTTCTCACTATCTGACATGAAATCAAAATAAGCCTTACCCATCTTAGGTCAAATGGGATTACCAAAGTTATTTATATTTGCCAAATGCCAGAATAATGCGCGAGAGATTTTTTTTAACACATTTTTATTACTTTCTTCAAAGTCACAAGTTTACATACACTAGGATTACTGTGTTTTAAACAATTTGGGACAACCCATATCATGATGTCATGTATTTGGAATCTTCTAGTTTATTGGCAACATCTGAGTTAGAGACACAACTGTGGATGTATTTTTTCATGCACATCAGAAACAAACTGCTTCTTTGTGTAACATCATGGGAAAGTCTAAAGAAATCAGCCAATATATCAGGAAGAAAATTGTGGACTTGCACAAGTATGGATCATCCTTGGGTGCAATTTCCAAATACCTGAAGGTGCCTTGTTCATCTGTACAAACAATTATATGCAAGTACAAACAAGATAGGAGTGTTCAGCCATCATATCGCTCACAAAGAAGATGGGTTTTGTGTCTCAGAGATGAATGTGATTTGGTCTGACATGTGCATATCAACCCAAGAACAAAAGCAAAAGACCTTGTAAAGATGAAGGTGGAAGCTGGTAAGATTGTGTCATTATCCACAGTGAAACGAGAACTGTATCAACATGGGCTGAAAGGCCACTCTGCTAGGAAGAAGCCATTACTCCAAAAGAAACATATAAAAGCCAAAATAATTTTTGCAAATGCTTGCATGAACAAAGACCTACATTTTTGGAGACATGTCCTGTGGTCCGATAAACTAAAATTTTATTGTTTGGCCATAATGACAATTGTTACATTTGGAGGAAAAAGGTAGAAGCTTGGAAACCTAAGAACACCATCCCAACTGTGAAACATGGGACTGGCAGCATCATGTTTTTGGGTTGTTTTGCTACAGGAGGGACTGATGCACTTCATAAAATAGATGGTATCACGAGGAAAGAAGACTATGTGGCAATACTGAAGCAGCATCTCAAGACATCAGCCAGGAAGTTAAAGCTTGGGTGGAAATAGGTCTTCCAAATAGACAATGACCAAAAGTATACTGCCAAACTGGTTACAAAATTGCTTAAGGGGAACCAAGCCTTGATCTCAATCCTATTAAAAATGTATAAGCAAAGCTGAAAAGGCAGGTGCAAGCAAGGTGGCCTACAAACATGGCTCAGTTATACCAGTTCTGTCAGGAGGAATGGGCCCAAATTCCTACCACCTATTGTGAGAAGCTTGTGGAAGGATATGCAAAACATTTGACCCAAGTAATACAGTTTAAGGGCAATGTTACCAAATGCTAATGAAATGTGTGTAAACGTTTGACTTTGCAGAAACTAATAAAAATGCCTTACAAAATTCTCTTTCTCTCATTATTCTGGCATTTGGCAAATATAAATAATTTTGGTAATCCTAATTAACCTAAAACGGGTAAAGTTTATTCTGATTTCATGTCAAATAGTGAGAAAAACATGCATATGTGTCTCTTTATATACTGTAGTGTATGTAAACTTCTGGTTTCAACTGTACAGCCTACCTACCTACCTAGCTACCTGTGGCCTACCTGCCAAACTGTGGCCTATCTATCTGGGGTTTGCCTAAATACCTACCTGGGGGCTACCTACCTAATTGGGGTCTAAATGCTTCCGTCCTAAGATCAATCTACCTACCAATCTGTAGCCTACTTAACTAACTGGGACCTATCTACCTACCTACCTGGGGTCTTACTACCGCCTAGTGCAGTAGCATATGTACATGTATCTACCACTACATGGTCACTGTATGGAGATAATATTGACTTTTGCATACTGATCTTTATTCAGTGGTAGTATAGTGGTATTATTCAGTCACTATGTGTTGGTAATTTGTGGTTATGTTCTGGTGGTATATTTGGATCCTTATGCAGTAGCGTTATATGTATGTGTACAGCTGGTATAAGTTTTATATCATCTTGCATATAGTGATATGGATCATGCTAGTCTAACCTGGGTGTCTTCTGGTATATAACTATTTATATACAACTGGTATAATTTATAAGGTATACATTTTACATTTTATATATAATGATAGGAACCATGCTGGTATAATCTGGGCATTTTATTTTGTTTTCAGGATTGCTCACACTTTGCATTTACTCACATAGCTGTCAGTTGGGATATATATTTTTAATACATCTAGTAGTCTCTCAGTTGTCTGGGATCAAGAAGTGTCAGGCATTTGCAGGCTGCCCCCTCTGGGATCGCTATACAAAATAAAACCAATTCCTCGCAATCTGCTAAATGAAAGCGGAGAGAAGCGGCATCATAAATGAGAAGCAGAGAACATTTCATAGGAATTATGCTGAAACCGCGCGGCCGTAATGAGGGAAATGCCTCACACTCTGCAGTCAATTTGCAAGAGTCAAGCTTCTTATCAGTGAGGTGCAGAGTTCTCATGAATCTTGACACTGTTGCTGTTTCTAAGTGACACTGTGACAAGCACTTAGGGCAGTGCTAGGGAGCATCTCACTATCTCCAGGACATTTAGCAGATCCGAGACTGCCATACCTGCCGAAAGCCAGAGCAGGAACAACACTACCAATATAAAGCGGGGCATGTAAGTTGGCTGGAGGCTTTTAACTCTGCATTGCTATACTGTTACTTTCCTCTCATCTCCCCTTCTGTAACATATTCATTTGTGTTTGTGTCTTTACAGTAAATTGGGTACTGTAATCATATTGGTGGGTGATTGAGAGGAACAAGACGGTGACATATAAATCTAAATTTCAATTTTATATTTCCTTTTTACAACTTGACTGTCTGTGTGTCAGTGATAAATGGTCATCAGGCTGTTTTACAGTGCCTGGTTTTAAAGGGGTTGTCTCGTGACAGCAGTTGGTAATGTTTTCTGCTGTTTGCCAAGCAGAGCTTGTGAAATGGAGGGGGGTGTTTCTCCTCCCAGCAGGGAGTATCTTCATTCTCTGCAGACACGCCCCCAAAGTGTGCATGTGATGATTCATTCTGTGTGAGCTGGAGGAAGGGAGAGGTTCTCAGCTGCCAGTGCAATCATTGGAAGTGAAAATCTAAGTGTAACTCGATAGTTTATATCTACATTTCTCACTCTCTCTACATACTTTGTAATTGGAATGAGCATTTGACATTCAGGACTCTGGGAAAGATGGGTGATTTTTTTTTCTCTGTCTCTCTCATTCACACAGGGATATATCCTGCAGATTATTACACCTCTGACCTATACAAATCTGCAGAACAAAACTATACGCTTTATCTGTTTGTGTTTACATGGAACTGCACATCTGTCTCACAAGTGGTTTATGTGAGACCTCGCATCTGTCTCACAAAAGTTTTTACGTAGTACTGCACATGAGATTTACGCGGGTTTGCCGATGTAAGACTGCACCTCTTACATGGGACTGCTGTGTGTTTCCGTTTAAGTGTGTCTGGCGATGTAACACTGCATTTCTCACATGGGACTGCTGTGTTTTCTGTTTTATGTGGGACTGCCGATGTAAAACTGCACCTCTTACATGGGACTGCTGTTTTCCATTTTACATGGGACTGCACATGAGATTTAAATGGGACTGCCGATATAAGACTGCACTTCTTACATGGGACTGCTGTGTTTTCCATTTTACATGGGTCTGACAATCTAAGACTGCACCTCTTACATGGGACTGCTGTGTTTCATGTGGGACTGCATGTGAGATTTACATGGGACTGTCGATGTAATATTGCACCTCTTACATTGGACTGCTGTGTTTTCTGTTTTTTGTATTATCTCTCTCTTTCGTCTGTGCACAACGATGCTTGTGCATACCTTCCCCTTCACATTCTCGTCCGCGACCTGGGTTGTAACCCGACCCAGGAAAAACACCATTGCTAAGCACATTTAAAGCAGCCTGTTCTCTTAAACCATAGCACTTTGTTAATGGTAACCAAGGATGGACATGCTTAGATTTTTGGTCCCCTCATTTTAAACTATGATCTTCATAGTGAGATAACCCCTTTCACAGCCAGCTTCAGGCTCTCACTTCCTGGTTAGGATGGTTTTACAGCAGGGACTGATATTTCAGCTCTGCTATTCCGAGCTGGGACTGTCAATAGAACACTTTGAAAGGAGGGGTTTTAACAGCAGGGCAGAAGGCTACAGAGCTCTAAAGGGTTGAAGTTTTTCAGTAACAAAGATAAACAAGCTCCTTTGCTGCTGATAAGACATAGCAATGCTAAACTATGGTTAGAGTTATCATGACAAATAATAATGTCACAGAAAACTAGTCTAAGGAAGTAATGGGGATAGCCAAGCAATGTATTCTGCTATCACTTCCTTAGACTGCTCAAGTATGTCAAGGTAGATTGAGGAGTCAAGAACCCCATTTTAGCAATCATTGTTGGTCCCAGCAGCAGGACCCCCAGCGATCAGACATCATCTATCCTGTGTGACATGAGGGCTGGCTGAGAGGACTGGAGGTGGATCTGCTGGATTGCCTGGATGGGTTGGCTTAACCTACACCAAGGAACAGAAACTAAAGGGCTCCTTTGGTGTTCACCAGAGCCCGCAGCCAAGGCCAGTCGGACTTTGCTGCAGAGAAAACCCCAGGTCGCTACCCCCGAAGTAGCAGAAGCTGGTAGCATGATACAAGAGGATAAGACAGAGGCGTATTCAGGCATGAACCAGAGGTTAGTGCAGGCGGCAGACAAGGTAGAGTCAGAGACGTGGTAAGAGAATTTGGCAACAGTATAATTAGACAGGAGCAACGCACAGCAGTGGACTGACACAGGGAAGAACACCAACAACTGAGCACAAAATGCAGGGTGGAGAGATAGCCTGGAGTAACAGGTTATTGGCAGAGAAAAAGGCATTTGTGCGCACTGCCCCTTTAAATTCCAGCCAATGCGCTCCCTAGTGGCAAGTCAGAATGATGCAGTAGCAGAGGCAGGGAAAGGATGCCAGCGTGAGAGCGGGCAGAACAAAGCCGGCACCAGCGACTGCGAGCATGAATCGACAGCCGGACTGTGGCACAACCCACTAAGGTAGCAGGAGACTGGACTGTGTGACGTAGTGTTACAGTATTCCCCCCTTAGAGCTCCTCTCCTCTGATCCCAGAGTTTGTGAAACCGTGGGATTACCGTGGGGGTGTTACTATTTTCCCAATTCTCCCAGGACCTCTCATCAGGACTGTAACCCTTCAAGTCTACTAAATAATTAATCTTCCCCCAGCAGTACTTCATGTCCTCACTGTCCCAGTTTCCTCCATCTCTTGTCCTGACCTGTTTGTAAAACAATATGATGAAACTCTCTCAACCACCCTGGACAAATTGGCACCACTCAAATCCCGCACCACCAGTCAGACGCCGGCAGCCTTGGCACACGCCCCAGACTCGCTTTCTTTATCGATGTTTAAGGTGTGCTGAACATCTGTGGAGAAAGTCAAAGCTACCTGGAAACTTTCTCCACTACAAATTCATGCTCAGGAAATACCACAAAGTGCCAAAAAAGATTATTTCACTTTCCTCATCTCACCATTACACAACAACCCAAAACAACTGTTTGACACTTTCCACTCCCTCCTCAGGCCTAAAGCTCAGGCCCCGGTCACTGAGCTCTGTGCTGAAGACCTGATCACTCACTTCAAAGATAAAGTCAACAGTATCCAGCAAAACATCACATCTCAATCCACAAGTAATACCCATCCTGTCTCTCCCCACAGGTCCTCTACTCTCCAGCTCTTGATCCGATGACAGAAGAAGTATCCAGGCTTCTCTCGTCTGCTCACCCCACCACCTGCTCTAGTGACTCCGTTCCTTCCCACCTTGTCCATTCTATTTCTCCAGCTGTCCTCTCTCAACTTACGGCAGTCCTCAACCTCTCTCTTCACTGGGATCTTTCCATTTTTGTTTAAACATGCTGTTATAACCCCTTTACTATAAATCCCACTCTTGACCCATCCTGCGCTGCCAACTACCGACCAGTCTCTAACCTGCCCTTCGTCTCTAAACTCCTGGAACGTTTTGTCTACTCTCGCCTAATGCGCTATCTCTGCTAACTCTCTTCTCGATCCTCTACAATCAGGTTTCCGCACTTTACACGCCACAGAAACTGTTCTAGCTAAAGTCTCAAATGACCTCCTAACAGCAAAATCTCAGGGAAAATACTCGTTGTTGCTTCTTCTGGATCTCTCTGCAGCATTTGAAACTGTTGATCACCATCTTTTCCTCAGCATGCTCAGTGCCATTGACCTCCAGGACACTGCTCTCTCTTGGTTCTCATCCGACCTCCCTGACCGCGCCTTCAGTGTCTCTCTATTAGGTTCTACTTCTTTTCCTCTTGCTGTTGGGGTTCATCAGGGATCAGTTCTAGGTCCTCTACTCTTTCCACTCTACACACTACCTATTGGAGAAACCATCAGCAGATTTGGCTTTCAGTACCATCTCTACGCTGATGACACCCAATTATACAGCTCATCCCATGTCATAACTCCTGCCTTGCTACAAACCCCAGTGACTGTTTGTCTGCTCTCTCTGACATCATGTCCTCTATCTTAAACTAAACCGCACTAAAACAGAACTTCTTGTCATTCCCCCATGTACTAACCAACACCAATCTGCTATTAATGTTTCTGTGTGTGGCTCCATCATAACTCCTAGGTAGCAGGCCCACTGTCTTGGGGTGATTCTAGATTCTGATCTGTCCTTCACCCCCCTATATCCAATCTCTTGCCTGCTCCTGTCACCTGCACCTCAAGAACATCTCCTTAATCCGTCCTTTTCTTACTGTGGAAACAACTCAAACTCTCATTACTGCTCTTATTCTTTCTCACCTTGACTACTGTATCTCCTTGCTTATTGGTCTCCCTCTCTGCAAACTCTCCCCTCTCCAATCTGTCCTGAATGCAGCAGCCAGGCTCATTTTCCTCTACCCTGTGTCAGTCACTGCACTGGTTTCCCATTCAGTACAGAATACAATATAAACTCCTTAGGCCTCGTTCACACGGCTTATTCCCGACGGATTTGTGCGCCGTATTGAGCGCACCAAATCCGCCGTGAATAAGGGGCGGGACGGGGGCGGGGCCGGAGCGCGGCGGGGGCGCCGCTCCCGGCCCCATAGATAATGCATTGTTTACGGCGCGTCCGCGCCGTAAATAATGTGCATGTCACTTTCTCCCCCCGCGGCCGATTCCCCGAGCGGGGAGGAGCGACGGATTCCACTGTTCTCAATGAGAGCAGTGGATTACCGTAATTGTTTGCGCGGATTGGCGCCATACTGAAGCGCAAATCCGGCGCGCAATACGGCGCCAATACGCGGCTGAATAAGCCGTGTGAACCAGGCCTTACTCTCATCCATAAAGCTCTCCACAGTGCTGCACCCCTTTATATCTCCTCCCTCATCTCTGTCTACCACCCTACCCGGTCTTTTTGCTCTGCTGCTGATATCAGATTACATGCCTCAGTCATCTGAATCTCCCATGCCTGTCTCTCTCCAAGATTTCACATGTGCTGCACCAATTCTTTGGAACATGCTACCAGTACGATCAGGCACAATCATAACCGTCATAGTTTGAAGAGTGCTCTGAAAATACATCTTCTTGGGCAGGCCTTCCAAGACCCCTAATTGCCAACCCCCCACTTTGTATCACACACATTTCTGTCACTCCCTGTAATTGGGCACTCACAGGCACTTCTCTGTATATACATGTACGGTCTGGGTGGCAGGTTCATCCAATTTTTATATAAATTTTTGTGTAAACCACCCCATATTTATGAAAGATTGCTGGACCATTGTAAACTTAGCACTTCTCACCCTTCTCACCCATATACCCTAATAGATTGCAAGTTCTCGCGAGCAGGGCCCTAACACTGTGTGTCTCACCTGTAAGAAGCTTTTTATTGTGTAATGTCTGTCTTTTTGTGTGTACTTGCACCCTCTAAATTGTGAAGTGCTGCGGAATATGTTGGTGCTATATAAATAAAGTTTATTATTATGTCCAGGATCTCCTTGACTTCAAAAGTGTCTTCAGCCGTGGAAACATATGGGACAAAGGTTTTGCAGGGATACAGGTTGAAGACTAGGGGTTTGAGAAGGGACATGTGGAATGCATTGGGGATGTGGAGGAAGGGAGAGGTGGAGTTTGTAGGACACTGGATTTGGTTGACGGGGGGGGGGGGGGGGGGGGTTGAACAAAGGGACCAAGGTAAAGAGGAGCCCCCATCAGGCTTGGTACCCACAGGTGAATGAATCTAGCAAAAAGCCAGACTTTTTCCCCAGGATAGAACACAGGTGGGGCACTCCGCTTCTTGACAGCCTGCTTTTTGATTCGGGCTGAGGCACAGAGAAGGCTTTGGCGAGCTTGTAACCAGATCTGCTGGAAATCTCGCACTTTTGAGTTAACAGCCGGAACTTCACTGGTGACTGGAAGAGGAAGAGAAAGACGAGGATGCTGGCCAAACACAATGGGGAAGGAGGTGTCTTCCGAAAATCCACTTGATTGTTATAGGCGAATTTGGCCCAGGTTAGCAGCGTCACCCAATTATCTTGCTGCGCAGACACAAAGTGACAAAGATATTTTTAGGATGTTTTTTAATCATTTAAACCTGGCCATTGGCTAAGGGGGTTTTTGCCGAGGTTTTTAAATTTTAATTGAGGGGGAACAAAGGCACGCCAGAATCGGGAAGTAAGGAAGAGAAGGTCTTTGAGAAAAAACCTCAGGTAACAAAACTTCCCTTGTCATCCTCGAAAGAGAATTTTCCTGCCAACTGAGGATGATAACTTCAAAAGGAAGGGGTTTTTTGGTTTGGGGAAAATGGTTCCGAGGTAAAGGCGGGATTTCAGCTGATAAAGGAATCTTCTGCCTCAGGGTTTCAGCGAAGTTTTCTGTAGGATGGGCGAATGATTCTAACGAAGTGGAATTTTTTTAGAATTTCGGAAAACTTGGTTTAACGAAGTGACTTTGGGGTATTCGGGTGAACGAAGTGTGCTTTTGATTGATAAAATGGCGCGACAATGGCGCTAATGGGGCAAGCACTCTGGGAGGAAGAAGGCATAGCCTGCTGACATGTGCGAGATGAAGCCAATCAAAACCCCGGGGGTTCTGTGCGTCCCCGCATTTTTAAGTCCCGGGGCGACCCCGGGGAGTCACACTCCTCTCACTGTGCTCATCGGGAAAGGTGCTCCCGCGGCTGATAGCTTTTACTGAAAAATTTGATTTTTATACAGCGATTTTTGTAGGGTGTCTCAGCTTGTTCAGAGATGTTCTCTTAATTTCTTTTTTTTAATTTTTTGGGGTTTGGATCGGGAAATCCAGTGTGGCCCACTGCAGCTGCATTTTATTAAATATCCAAGTGGGATCAAAGCCAGTTTCCTTTTGTACATTTAAAAAGAAAAACGTTTTTACAAAACAATCCACTTCATTTTTGGGCTCTATTCTATTGCGAAATTTTACATCCGGGGTTTTTAAAGCTTTGTTTTGCTGGTGTGCTGCCCCCAAGAAACCGTGTTTTAAACGCCAAAATATAAAAATTTTTTCCCTGTAGCCTAATTCACAGAAAAGGTTTAAATTACAACTGTATTTTTGGGTTGTGTGGCGTAAAAAAACAGCTTTTGTAACCGCTACAGAGTATAGTTTGTGCGGCTCAATTTTTTGGCGCAATTTAACCCAGGGGTTAATTAAGCGTTGTTTTGCTGGTGTGCTGACCCCAAGAAAAACCGTTTTTTTCAACCCCAAAATTTTTTAAAATTTTTTCCCCCTGTAGCCTAATTAAAGAAAAGGTTAACTACAACTGTTCTCTTGTTGTGTGGCGTAGAAAACTCGCAATTGTAAACGTAAAAGTACTTTTTTGTCCTAAATTCTTGGCGCATTTACATCCAGGGGTTAATTAAAAGGTTGTTTTGCTGGGTGCTGACCCCAAGAAACCCGTCTTTTAACGCCAAATATAAAAATTTTTTCCTGTAGCTAATTCACAAGCAAAGGTTAATTACCTGTTCTCTTGTTGTGTGGGTAAAAAAAAACACGCAATTGTAACCGCTAAAAAAGTATAGTTTGTGCGGCTCAATTCTTTGGCGAAATTTTAAATCCAGGGTTAATTAAGCGTTGTTTTGCTGGTGTGCTGCCCCCAAAAAACCCGTGTTTTCAACGCCAAAAATATAAAAAATTTTTCCTGTGCCAAATTCAAAGAAAGGTTTAATTAAACTGTATCTTTTGTTGTGTGGCGTAGAAAAAACCGAATTGTAACCGCACAAAACATGTTTGTGGGGCTCAATTCTTTGGGCAATTTCACCCGGGGTTAAATAAGCTTTTTGTTTTGCTGGTGTGTGAAAAAAATTAAACCGTCTTTTTAAGCCAAATATTACATTTTTCCTGTAGCCTAATTCTGTCCAAAGGTTAATTAAGCTGTTTGGCTTTTAATTTAGTAAAAAACCACAAGGTTTTTAAAAAAACCATACAAGAAAATTTTTTCCCGGGCCCATTTGTGGAGCGCAATTTTATTTAAAGGGTTCCCCAAAGCTTGTTCTGGGTTCATTTGGAGTCAAAAACAGGGTGTTATCATATACAGATATCATCATCAAACGTGTCTGTACTTTTAGAAAAAACATATGTCAGCAGGAGGTGGCAGGCTCTGCACTGCGAGTGGCGTGGACAAACTTTTTGGAAAAGGCCCAGGTCCAGCACAGGGGGGACGTCGCAGGGGGGTATCGGTGACCCCAAAAACTCCCGCTGTCTCTGCGGCGTGTTTTGTTCAGAAACCCCCAAGGGTTCTTGATTGGTTGATAGGTCATCCTCTTCCCCCAGAGGGACATCTGACAACCCCGAAAAGGTCGGTGGGAACCCTCAACAAAACCCTTTATTTGGGATGGCCGGGAGGGGTCGCGGCCCTCCCCTGCCCTCAGCCCCCCTTGCCCATGGGTTCCTCACCCAGGTTCTACATGGGGTCTGGGCTGCGCCACTATATAGCGAGGATGAACAATTTGAGGAGGGCAGTCAGCAGCTACTTGGCAGCGAAGAAGGGGGGCAATATGCCTGTTCTTGCAGTAGGGGGCAAAGTATAGATGTGGAGAGTGGCATGGGAGGTTTTCATGTTGTGGGAGGTCGCCTCGGATACCAAGACCGGGGATGAGGACAGCGTGACGATGAAAACAAAATGATGTTGTAGCCACCGCACTTGGGGTGGGGGGGCGGGGTTTTCATCTGTCAGGGAAGAGGGGTCAGCTTGCGCGTCAGGCAGGCGCAGCCAGAAAGGGGTCGTGGGGCCGTAGGTCAGCAGGATGCAGCAGTGTGAGGTCGGGAGCCAAGCGGCCAGGGGGTAAAAAACCCTGTTCGCAGGCCCAAGAAAGTTGCAGCAAGGGGTCAGCGAGGCAGCGGCGGCGTAGCACTCGGGGGGGCCGTTGGCGGTAAAATACGATACTCGGGGTTTTGTGGCAGTTTTTTGCTAAGCCCACCGGGGAGCCGAATAGGGGTATATTTTTAATCTGTGGGCAGAAAGTGAAGCGTGGCCGGGAGCTAACTTTGGGCCCCACGGCATGCGTCAACAATTGCGCTTTCCCCATCCGGTGGCCTGGGAGAAAGTGGCTCAGATGTGGTGGTCCATCCTGCCGCTGCGCAACAGGCAGCAGCAGCGCCCCCAGTGGCATGCTTTTGCCTTGCACCCCAGTCAAGGCTCCACCACCTCTGCGAAGGGAGCTGTTTCTCTTGACATTCCCGGCCCCAGTGCCCCTGCTCCTCCTATATGGCCCCAGCAGTGTTCGGAGGCGTTTGAAAGAGAAACAGTTGGTCCAACCACCAAAGGGTGCAGCAGTGCCGTGTTTGTCCAAGTTGTTGGTTGCAGTCCCCCCCCTTTCCCCAAAGGTGGACTCTGCACCCTTAGAGAAAATAATGGCTTGTCCCCGGGCCGGGTGGGGGTTCCAAAGCCGTAAATTTTTTTTCCCAAAAAGGCGTACCCCGCCTTCATAAATATGTAGAACAGAAGGTGGGTCAGTCCTTGAGTTATCAGTTTCCCAAAGGGGCAGGCAGCAGGGGTTTGGAGCGTAACTACGGTAGGGCCGTACTGTCCTTTCGGCCCACTGGGTGAATGTGTTCCCGCCCGGGCCCCCAAAATTAGACAGGAGCGCCGCTTTCTCCTCCACGTTTCAAAATGTGCACCGCACCAATGTCCCCTCTCCTCCTCCACCACCCCACCCCATTCAGCCCCCCACAAGTACTGCTCCTTCCAAATGTGTAGGGCACAGGGTGTCAGCAGTTCCCTGGGTTGGGGCCCCGGCGAAAAAAAGTCACAAGGGGAGGAAAAGCTTGGCTCAGCAAGAAATCGATGTGTGGCTTTCCGCGCCCAATGAAATCGGAACCCTGGGAGGCATGGGGGGGAACTGGTGTCCGCGCTGCACCCAGGAGGGTGGTCATGTGCCCTGCTGGGCACGTGTTTAATTGGTTTTGAAAAGGGTTTTGAAGTCTTTTCCCTCGATCTTCAGAACATTTGAAAATGGCCCGGAAACTGGCATGCACTTTATCCATTCGTCAAAGCCAGGAACACCCCCCCTCGGTTGCGCGGGAGAAAGGGCCCCCCCCCAACACACTTGATATGCGATGTTTCCACCCCCTGGTTTCCGCTGCCCCCTGTTTGGGCCGAATGTATGAACAGAGAAAAGGCCCTTAACGATTTTTTTATGATAAAGGCAGCGAAGATCCCCTGTGAAAATTTGATGTCAGCCTGGCGCTCATGCGTGACACCGCCGTTTTTTGAGGGATTTCGAGGAGGCGACGTTTTTTTGTCATGCCAGGATACGGGATGAATAACATTCATGTTTTATTCCTGGAAAAAGATGCTGAAAAATCTTTTGGGCGGGGGCTGGAGACGTGGGCTAATTCGTGGCCACATGAGTCCGGTGGGGGCTGAAATGGAGGAGGGGGAGGGGACATTGGGGGGCGAAGCATTGGGCTGGTAAATGAGTGGATTTCTACCCGGTGACAAGAGAGGAGGAGGGAGCAGCTGGAGGAGGTGGGTGGAGTGGGAAGCGGGCAGTGCCCCCAAAACACCGTGGCAGTTTAAAAGTGGAAATGGGGGCAGGGCCCCCTGATCACTTGTGCAGATGGCCCACAGCTGCTTAATTGCCTGGCTAGTGACGCCGAAAAAGTCAGCTCCGGCGGGGATGATTCTGGGTCTCCACCCCATTGGACCCTCGCTACCGGTCCAAAAAGGGAGCCTTTTTTTCCCCAATATTGAGAGGGAAAAACAAACTCAAATCTATAGGAAATCCTACGTAAAACAGTTTGGGTGTGCCCATGTGCGGCTCGCCCTCTTGAAGGTTGACCGGGGGGTTCCTCAGCACTCAGTACTTTTGCCGCGGTGTGGGGAAGGTGGGGGGTGGGGCAGTACCAGCTCCCCATAGTAACCTAAGTTGGAGTCCTGATGAGCCTTCCCTTTCCCCCCTAGGAGGAGGGCAGTCGCCAGCAGCACAGCAGCAGGACCCGGGCGTCCCTGAACCAACGGTTGTGGCTTTTGGGCAGACTCTGCCAACCCCGTTAGAAGATCGCTGGACTTCTGGGCAGCCAAAGGGTTGTGGCCGCAAATTGCCGAGTTTGCAGTGGAGAAGTGTCCTGCCCGGCCCGTAGTGTGGGATCAGAGCGGGTGTTCAGTGCGGCGGGGGGCCCTCGTTACCCCCAAGGAGAAAACCCCCTTGTCCAGGGGAAATGTGGAACGTGACCTTTGTCAAAATGAACAGGCGTGGATCGGCCGGTTTCCACACACCAATGCCTTGGCGTCAGTTGGGTTTTAAACTCTCCTCAGCCATATTTGATGCCGCCACCCGCCTGTGCCACAATCTGCTACAGTTTCCCATCTGCCTACCACACTTTTCAGGGACGGTATGCCACCCCCTAACATCTGTCATTGTGCCACTTTATGACTCATGCTGCTGTGCGTTGCCGTGACATCCAACCGGTGTCATTGTGCCAATTCTGACCTCATGTGTGTGTGGCTGCTGCCATGTCCCCCCACTGTGTCTTGTGCCCGCCCGACCTCATGCTGCTGCCCCCGTGCCTCCCCTCTCAGTCATTGTGCCCTCTGTGGCTTTCCTTTTTTGCCCCCTCCGAAAGTCATTGTGCCCCTGTTGATTCATGTGCTCTGTCGTGCCTCCCATGTTGTTGTGCACTCTGTGGCCCCAAAATTTTTTCCGCCCCCGAATGTCATTTTGCCACTGCCTGATCTCATGCTGCGCTGTGTGGACCTCCACATTTCTTGTGCCCCCTCTGTGGCCTAATACGTTTAGCCGCCTCCCGAATTCATTTGCCCCTGCCTGATTCATATGCTGCCGCCGTGACCTCCCACTGTGTGATTGTCCACTCTGTGGTAATACTGTTTTGCCGCCTCCCGAATGTATTGTGCCCCTCCTGATTCATGCTGCGCTGTGTGACCCCCACCCCTGTATAGTGCACTTGTGGCCAAATATGTTTTGCGCCTCCGAAATGTCATGTGCCTGCCTGATCTCATGTGCTGCGTCGTGCCTCCACCTGTTCATTGTGCCACTTGTGGCCCAATACTGTTTGGCCGCCTCCAGAAAGACATTGTGCCACTGCCTGATCTCATACTGCTGCGGGCGTGACCTCCAAAATGTGGTTTGTGCCACTCTGTGGCCCTTTTCTGTTTTGCCGTTTCTCCAGAATGTCATTGGCCCTGCCTGATCTATGCTGTGCTTCGTGACCCCCCAATGTATCATTGTGCCCTTGTGCCCAATACTGTTTTGCCCCCTCCGAAAGCATTGTGCCATGCTGACCTATACTGCTGCGCCGTGACCTCCCCTCCAGTATTGTCCCCTCTGGGCTTCCCGGTTTTTCCCCTCCAGAAATTTTTGTGCCATGCCTGACCCCCTTTTGCTGTGGTGCCGCCGTCCCTCCAACCTGTATAATGTTGCCCCTGAGCTCTAGCTTTTTTTTTTTTCCGCTTTCGCTGGCATTTATTTATCGGGCTACTTTTCCCCCTTGGTTTTTTGGTAGTTTTGCCCCCTTAAGTGCCCAGGGAATTTTATAGGAAGCGATTCAAGGCGGCGGCAGTTCTGTGTGTATTTAAAAAAAAAAATTGTATGAAGACCAAAAACCCAAGCTCCCTCTGCATATTTAAGCATGGCACAACGTTCTACAGCACCCTGCGGCTCTGTCCCAGCTGGAAATAGCTTGCTTTTTAACGCGATTTGTGCCGAAGTAATTCGGAACGAAAACAAATTTTTGGTCGGAAAATTCGGCGAAGTGACCGAATCGAAGTTTTGAGAAATTCGCCCATCTCTAATTACTGCCTTTCTTGGATAGTGCAACAATAGGCACTACTGCGGTGGAAAACTGTGAATGAATTGCCTGTAATAATTCGCAAATCCATTGAACCACTGGATCACTTAGAGACCCACAGGGCAAGGCCAGTTTAGCACGGCAGATCATTAGGGATCATTTGAATTCCTTGAGCGGAGACGATGTATCCCAAGAAGGGCACACTGTGGCGTTCCAAGAGACCATTTTTGAATTTAACATAAAGGTGGTTCTCTCGAATGCGGGTCCGAATCCGGCGGAGGTGGACACACTGGGACTGGATATCAGGTGAGAATATTAATATATCATCCAGGCAGACCAGGATGCATGCATACAGTAAATCTCGAAAGATGCAATTTATGAATTCCCGAGAGACCGCAGGAGCATTACATAGTCCGAAAGGCATCACAAGACACTTAAAGTGACCATCTCAGGTATTAAATTCAGTCTTAAATTCATCCCCTTGCCTGATGCTGATTAGATTATAGGCTCCTTGGAGATTCAATTTAGTGAAGACCTTGGCACCTTGGATTCTATCAAAGAACTTCGATATTAGTGGTATAGATTAGCCGTTCTTAATGGTGCTCTTGTTGTGACCCCTATAGTCGATGTAGGGCCGTAGGGAACCGTGTTTCTTCTCCACAAAAAATAATCCAGCTTTGGCAGGGAAATATGATTTGTGTATAAACCCCTTCTTGAAATTCTCCTTAATATAGGCCGACATCACTTCCATCTTGGGCTGGGACAGAGGGTATACTCTACCACGAGGAGGTGTAGTACCCGGCTGAAGCTCAATTGAGCAGTCATAAGGCTGATGAGATGTCTTCAAAGTCTCGATAGTGAGCAGGAAGTCCAGAAGATGCAGGGTCAGAAAGTTGTAGCAAAGTGGCTCCAACTTGACAAGGTGGATGAGGATGCAAGAGACAGGAGCTGAAGCACTGATCACTCCAACATGTCACTTCACCGATTCTTCCCAGGACAGTGGACTAGGAGAGTCCCAGAAGGAGAGCACTGGAGGAACAAGGGAACAGAAAGAAGGAAATTGTTTCCTGTTACACTCCCATACTCAGGGTGAGGGGTTTGGTGTGGTACCGGATGACACAGAAAGAATTATCGCCCAGCGTCACCTCTCCCACAAAGCCTAAGCTCTGGAGTTTCTCGGATTAACTGGACAGTCCTTTAGCAGGTGTTCCTTAGAACCACAATAGAGGCATAGACCCAAGTTTCACCGGCAAGCCTTTTCTTCTTCAGAGAGATGAGTTCTCTTGACCTGCATAGGTTCTTTCCATGGGTATGAGGAGGCAGGCAGAAGTGGACACTGGAAGATGGGTGCCAACCGAGGAACTTAGCGAAGCTGGGTAGTCACTGAAGATTCACCCTGACGAAGCCAGAGAAGCAAAGATGCAGCAGAAGAGGTGCAACCAGGTTCTTTGAAGACTTTATGGAAGACCACTAGGGCGTTCAGCAGGCTGGTTGTTAACCCCTTCACGACCCTGGGCGTATGAGTACGTCCCAGGGCCGCTCAGGGGCTTTGCAGGGGGATCGCGCCGCGACCCCCCGCACAGCTGCCGTGTATTAGCGGCAAATCGCGCTAACACCCGGCAGTAAACAGCGGGCGGGTGGCTCCGTCCACTGGCGCTGTTTTTTCCCATCAGACACCGCGGCCCAAGATGGCCGCGGCGTCTGAATTAACGCCGATCGGTGCCGCGCACCGATCGGTGCGGTGATCGGCATCAGCGCAGCTATGCTGCGCCGATCCGATCACCGGGCATTGGGGTGCGGAGCCTTGTGAAGGCTCCCGTCACTTACCCTGGCCCGGGTTTTCCCCACTTCCGTCCGCAGACAGGAAGTGGGGAAACCCCCATCTTTGTACACCTAATGCATTGCCTATGCAATGCATTAGGTTGTATTAACAATCGGCCCCCTAGTGGTCAAGCACCATAGGGGGACTAAATGTTACAGTAAGAAAAAGTTAAAATAAAAGTTTTAAAGTACAAAAAAAAAGTATTAAAAAGTTCAAATCACCCCCTTTTCCCCATTTTACAAATAAAATCATTAATATAATAAAAAAGTTACACATATTTGGTATCGCCGCGTTCGAAAAAGTCCGATCTATAAAGATATAACATCATTTATCCCGTACGCTGAACACCGTAGAAAAAAAAAAATTACAAACGCAAAAATTTAGTTTTTTGGTAATTTTACGTCGCTCAAAAAATGGAATAAAAATGATCAAAAAAGTCACATGCATTCCAAACTGCTAACGATAAAAAGTACACTTCAGCCCACAAAAAATGCCCCCTCACTGACGTCCGTAGGTGTTAGTACAAAAAAGTTATTGGTCGCACAAAATGGCGCCGTGGCGCAAATTTCAAAAATAGAAAATGTTTGGAATTTTTTTATGGTACCAAAACATAACGGAAACCCTACATGTTTGGTATTTCCGGATGTGTAACAACCTGGAGAATACAGATAACACATTATATTTACCGAAGATTGAACGCTTTAAAAGCAAATCACCCAGAAACATGGCAAAAATATGTTTTTTTTCACAATTTGTCCCACTTGGAATTTTTTTGCGGTTTCCAGTATAGTCTATAGTATAGTGAATAACACCATTAGAAAGTACATCTTGTCCCGCAAAATAAAAGCCCTCATGTGTCTATGTAGGTGGAAAAATAAAAAAGTTACGGCTTTCAGAAGGCGAGGAGGGAAAAACGAACGTGTCACAAAAAAAAACCCCGGGTCCTGAAGGGGTTAAAGGATCTCCTCGCTCCCGCAATGGAGTAATCCAGGCTAGCGCTTCACCAGAGAGCAAGGAAATGTTGAAAACCACTTTCCCTGATCTGAAATAAATTGGTAAGCTGGGGCCTCTTAGTGTATAGTACAATGGTCCAAGAATCCACGGCAGGTTCTGAGGACTCTGCTATAGCAAGGTGGTATCGGAAAATGCAGAGAGAAGCTGCATGAAGTGGAGCGGGAACCTGGGCTGGAACCGAGGCAGAAGCTGGCACTGGAAAAGCATCTGGCATTTGGGCCTCTAGGTTCTGCAGCATTTGGAATAGCTTCTAATGATCGGCATGTGATTTCTACGATGAGGCTGTACTGTCACAAGGGCTGGTTCAGATGATTGAGGTGGATCCACTGGATCGCCTGGATAGGTTGGCTTAACCTATGCCGAGGAGTGGAGTATAAGGGGCCCCTGTAGTATTCACCAGTGCCTACTTTGCTGCGGAGGAACCCCCAGGTCAGTACCCCCGACGTATGTCTTCCAGGTGACAGCCAACAAGTTAGTAGCCGATACAAAAACACAGAGGCATAGTCGGGCATGAGCAATAGGTCAGGGCACGTGGCAGGCAAAGCAGAGTTAGTTACGTAGCAGGAGAATTTATCAACGGTATAATCAGACAGGAGCAACACACAGGAGTGGACCTGGACACCAACAAATGGGTGCAGAATGCAGGGAGGTGTGATCCTAAATAGCCAAGGGTAACAGGTGATTGGCAGAGAGAAAAAGACATTGGCATACACTGGCCTTTAAATCCCAGCCAGTGCGTTCCCCTATTGGTTGGCCTGAACAATGCAGCAGCAGAGGCAGGAAAAGGATGAGAGGCATGAGAGCTGGCAGAACAGAGTCAGAAGCCATCGCCAGTGACCGTGAGCACAGACTGGCACCCGGACTGTGTCATGACCCAGTAAGGCAGCAGGAGAACAGGTGCAGCTGGGGCCCGGTGGTTAGACAGCAGCGTGCGGTGTTACACTGTGTGCATTATTAATATGTTTTTAATGGATTCCAATCAAGGTTTGATTTTAAACTTTAAAACGTTTTCTAGATGTTGGATCACATTCCTCTTTAATTGTGAATTATGTTTGATATTCTCACATCTGGAATCACGATTTTATTGACTGTAAAATGAGCTGTATTATCATCATTTGTTTCCACTTAAAGCATTTTATAGGGACAGCCACTGTTAAGCGGGGCTACCCTTTTAAGGGCAATCAATCTGCTTGGAGATAGGCATATATTAGGGAGAGGTTAGGAACAGATGGTAAATGTCGCAAACCTTTATTTCCCCATTTTTTTTCATTTTAGAAAAAGACTGGGGATGCATATTGTACATTTGATAAGTTGTCATCTATGACCTTGGACACTAAGAAATGACTGACCAATGGTGACTTGGATATCAGACCCTGATATTCGCACCTTAGACCATATTCCACATCCTAACATTTAGTAGACAATTAAATAAATTGAAACCTTTTAGGGAAGGATCTTAGACAGTTAATATGAGTCTCCTCTGATATCCATCAGTGTGGTGCTTGAAAATAAATCACAAACCACATTCATTTAGTTATGATTAGCAAGCTGTTTGATAGCTTTGTCATAATAACTATAAGACACAGAAAACTTTTTGAATGCCCCCCCAACCATGAATGTTTATAAGTACCTCTAAATAGTCATACAGTTACTAAATAATACAAGGAGCAAAATACCCCTTTCCTTTCATAAAACCTCCTTTCTGCTACCCGGGGAAATCCAGGGAATTTTACCAAATAATGATAATACAAAAACAAAATAAGGAAAGGGGGTTTTTTTTCAACCAGAACATGGACCTTTTTAAACTACCCCTATTTTACCGTAATTTTTTTTCCCCTATTTTATCGAATAAAGAAAAACTGCACAAAAAAACCCAAAGTTGCCCCCATACAGTGGGCATTTTGTGGGGTTTGGTGGTCTGAAGATGATATAAGTGTTTACAGTGCTATTACATTAGAGAGGGTTTTTTGATTAGTCATTTTCTTTTCCCTTTTTTCTCCAGACCACCATGAAAATTTCTCCCCCGCAACGAATTCTCTGCAGAAATTTTTTCCCCAAAAAATTATCTTTGAAATTTTCCTTTTTTCTAGCATTCTTAAAATGTTCCCCCCCTCATTGTTTTTTCATATGTGAATATCCCCTAACGGGGTTTTTAAATTTTTTTAAAATATATGGGATTTTTTAATTGGGGGGCTTTGCAACAGGGGACTATAAAAACATAATGTTTGGGTTTATTAAAGGGTTTCTGTGATTCTTTCTACAGATATTGTTTAATGTTCCCCACCTCAGTGCAAACTCTCAATGGGGTGATTGATAGGGGTGGGGGGACTTTATGGGGGGATTGGTTGGGGGGGGTTTTAGTGTGTGTTGGTAACAGGGCCACATAACAAAAATGTAGGGAAAAGGGTGAGTACAGGCCACACCTTACCCTGAAAAATCCCTTTTAAGGGGGGGGCTTTGAGGACCAACCCTGTGAAAATTAAGAAAATTTTTTGTCCGTACGGGGATTGTACTGTTGTCCCCGGGGAAAATTTGATTGCTTAAAAGGTTTTTAAAAAATCGGGCTTGAGGCCTTAAAAATGGCCTTTTTTTAACCCATTGGAGAGGGGCGGGGAGTCCGGGGTTTAATTTAATTTTAAAATCGGGACCTTTTCCTCTTAACCCAAGGATTAAAAGAATGTTAAACGACCTTTTACAACCCCAGTAAAATTTTGTGTCCCCCAGTGAAGGTTTAAAAAGGGTCCCCCGGGAAGTTATATGCCCCCAGAAAGGGGTTATTTTACTTTTTTATCTCCCAGGGAGGGTTAAAAGTTGTAGTTTAAATGTCCCCCAGAGGTATATAGGGGAGGGTTTTTGGTCCCCCAGCAGGTAATAGATAGTTTTAGGCCCCCAAAGCACCCTGTTTAAAATTTTGGTTGCTTTTGGCCTCCCCAGGGACTATGTAGGTAGCTTATTTGGCCTCACGCACTTAAAGTAAAGGGGCTTATGGCCCCACAGCACATATGTAGGTAGGGGTTATAAAGGGCCCCACAAACACTAAAGTAGGTAGCTTATTGGCCCCACAGCAAATTTGTAGGTTGCTTTTAGGCCTAAAAGCATTTTGGGTGGTAGATTATAGCTCCTCCTGCACGTTTTAACAGTAGATAATAGCCCCCCTCCCTGCACATATAACAGTAGTTAATAGCCCCCCTCCTGCCATATGTCAGTAGATAATAGCATCCCTCCCGTGCACATATAACAATAGATACAGCCACCCCTCCCTGCCCATTTGACAGTAAAATAACAGCCCCCCTCCCTGCACATATAACAATAGATAATAGCTTCCCTCCCTGCACAAACAACAATAGTTTAATACTTTCCTCCCTGCACATATTAAAAATAAGATAACAGCCCCCCTCCCTGCACATATAACAATAGATAACGCATCCCTCCCTGCACATTAAAAAAAATTTAACAGCCCCCCTCCCGGCACATATAACAATTGATGATAGCCCCCCTCCCTGCACATATAACAATTAGATAATAGTCCTCTCCCTGCACATATAACATAGTAATACCCCCCCTCCCTGCACATATTAAAATAGATAATAGCCCCCCTCTGCACTATAACAGTAGATAATAGCCCCCCTCCCTGCACATATAACATAAGAAAATGCCCCCTACCTGCACATATAACAGTAGATAATAGGCCCCCAGCATGAATAGCGCTAATTAAAAGTAATTCCTGACAGCACTTACCTGACCTCGCTCCCCGCCGCTGTCGTGCTCCGGTTTTCTTCTGCGGTGTGACGTCACCAGGCCCGCCGCGGGCAGCGTGATGACGCACACACCGCCCGTGCACTCCGGCGCGCACAGAGGGCCCCATCCGACTGCGGCCACAGATTACTCCGCGGAGCTCTCCCGCTCCGCTGAAGCATCTAACTGTATGTGCGTTCGGCGGACGCACATACAGTTAGTCCTGCCACCGCTGCCGTCGCCAAGGTCCTAAGCCGCTAAGCCGATAGCTTAGCGACTGGTAGCGGCTTAGGACCCTAACGATCGGCGGCGGATAGCGGCGGCGCCGGCGACAATTGTACTGCCTGGACTCGGTCCCCTGCATTCCCAGAAAATTAGCTGCAAGTATGAGTGTGGAAAAGATGGACTTTACTACTGTCATGCTTCTAATAGTATTTCTGTTTTTCTGCAGGTTTCCCTGTTGCACTACAATGGACTCATTGGACTACATTGGACCTGTTGGACAATATTGGACCAGTGTTGGATCCATTTGTTTAATAAAAATTGTCAACACAGTAAGTTGCTATGAAGTGTTTATTCAAATAAAGTGTTTTTTATGATTGTTTTTTTTCAGTGGTTGCCTTTATTTTATTTTTTTGCCTCTCTATTATTATCGCTGGGCTTTTTTAGTCCTTGTTTTTAAACCCTAAGGTGACGCAACTCCCCTCACTTTTCCCCCCAGACTCAACACACCAAAGTTTTGGGAAAAAGGGGGGTTACACCAAAAGGGACGGTTATTGAATTTGGGGCTTTTGCAATGAATGCGGGCTGGTATTTTTGGGGCGGCCACCCGAAAAACATTGTGCATGTTCATTCTTCCGTCCGGTTTTCGGACGGATTATGAATATAAAAATGGAAGGGGGGGGGGTTATTCCGCTAACTGCGGAGAAAAGCCATCCCCCCGGCGGTCGTGGGGACGGCACTAAAGTAGGACAAATACCGGTCGGATAAACTGACCGGTATTTGCCCTCTGCCGTGGGGATGAGCCCTAATTGTGAACAGAGCCAAAAGTTAGGTTTTTCATTCTAAAAGTTTTTTATACGGCCCACTAAAAGCTCTTTTATGTGGAAAAAAAAAAAACTTATATAAATCAAAAAAAGGGGAAAGAGCAAAACTTGTGCAACGTTTGTGAGCTAGACAATATAATTAATCTTCATTGACATGTTTGAATAAAAATTGTAAAAACTTTTTTTTAAAAATACCAAAAGGGTTTAAAAACCGTTAAAGGCAACCGTAATTAGTACCTTTATGAATTTAACTCCATTGTCCCTCAAAATATATAGTACATCCAAAAGTGTATAGACAAAACATACAGAAAATATACAATATTGATCTTTACCTGAAAAGACAGCAAATGTATGGGAACAGCCATAAATATGTTGCTGATATATACTGCCACATTAAGAAAGGATGTAACATTGGAGAAAGGAGTACAAAAGCCTTGGAAGGTTTCATCATGGGTAAAGTGGCAAATGTAGAAGGGGCTTCATATAGTTTAGAATAAATTAATTAGGTTTATAGTTTATCGGCCGGGAAAGGGGGGAGGTATATTGGCGCATCCAAAAAACCCTCTTTGTGTTTCATGTGATGCATCCATCAAAAGGCAGCTCAATACTAAGAAAGACAGATAAAGGTAAAGGTACATATTGAGCAGAAATTCCACAGCGCGAAAATGGGGTAGGTGAAGATAATGCTGTTAACTTGAGCAGACAAATCACATAAATGAAGGAGAACCCAACTTAGTTTCATGTAAAAAACAGAAGACTAAAAAGCCTGAATTTCAGGCAACACTAAGTCACATAATCAAAAAGCAAATCAAGGTAGAAATATATAAAGACAAAGCCTAGAACATGTATATATAGCTGCAAGAGCAATTCACATGCAAAATTCAAAAAGTTGCACCCAAAAATAAAATGCCATTTATTCAAAAAATATAATAAAACAAATATTGCAGTGTATTTCAATGAAATTTGCTGGTACGGACTATAATCCAAATATCCAATATAGCAAGCAAATATGGTGTCAAACAAATAAATAGAATGTTAATGGACTGGGTAACATATAAAACATACATGAAGGTGCAAAATTATTCACGAGCGCGTGGTTTGAGAAGGGGAATCTGTAGTAATGTGTCTGAATACACATAAAGTGATAATATGAGCATTTTAGAAGGATTGTAGTGTCATCATGAGGTTTCTCGTGGAAAAAAGTAAAAGAACATAAAAAAAAAAAGGTAAAAAAATATTTAAAAATAAATGAAGATGTGAGAAAAATAAATAAGATTAAAAAAAAAAAAAACAAAAAACTATATATTAGGTTTGGTTCATATGACAAACCAGCCCTACACTGCCCATACCTATTCAGACATAGCTGTAGCCTACAGTACACCACTTGCATAATACACTTGTTACTACATTTAGTCTGTTTTTTAGCTGCATAACTTTTATTTGTAGAGCAGAATAGTATATTAGACTATTATTATATCCTGCAAATAAAACACATATAACTAAAAAAAAGACCAAAAATAAATGTTCATAGATAACTGTGGATTTATAGTTTTAAGACGGTATAAAAAAGTGAAGAAAACATGGCGACAATGATACCACAATGAAGGTTAGCAAAAAAACACATGGAAATTTTAACTTTTAATAAAATTTTCCCCTGTTGTTGCGGATCAGCCCTGCGCTACTTTCCTTTTGACCCAAAGATGTGTTGGGGATAGTCAAGTTCTTTCGTCCTTCCACAGGTTTTTGTTAAATTAATGTAAGTTTAAGTATTGACTCCAAAAAGACATTGCTCTGCACTGCCTGCTGGGGGAATTTTTGCCCCCCGGTGAGCTAAGGGGGTGGGGTATGGTCGCCAAAGGCCCTTACCCCGGGAGATACCAAAATTTTAAATAGCCTGGGGGGTGGGGCCCTTTTATGGATTCTGCACTGGGGCCCTGGATCTTTATGTTACACCTCTGGCCCTGCCTATTGTTTCCATTAGAGCCTGAGCTTCTGTGGTGCATTCTGGGTTATTGCATGGTGATTCAAGCCATCTTGGTTCTATTTTTTTTTGTTTATTTTTTTGGTTTTTTTTTTTTTTTTTTTAAGTTTTTTTTTTGTCTGTGTTCCCCCTGCCCTCCCCAGTTTGTTTTTTTTTTACGCTCAAGCCCTGATGTTTCCTGTAGTCCCCGTTTCCTCCGTTTATCCCCGATCCTGCCCTAGGCTTTGTTCCCGCTTACCCATTTGTTTGGACTTTGTTGCCCATCACACCGCCAAACCATAATAACAAAGCACTGTCCATCGCGTTCCAAAGGTTCCACTCCCTTATAGAGATGTTTTCATGGACTGTTCCTTTAAAATTTCTTTTTTATTTTACTTTTCCCTCCCAAAGCTTTTTAAAAAAAACAAAAATTTCATCTTTCAAGGGTTTCTAACCAATTTGGTTACTCTTTTTCTAACAGCTTATACTAACTATGAGTCTTTTTTGTAACATATTGCCCCCAAATAAAAATTATATTTAATGTGTCCCCCTAAAATACTTATACACTGATCCCTAAAAATAAGATAATACCTGTCCCCCCTTTAAATAAATTATTTATACTGTGTTCCCTTAAAATAAATTCAAATTTATACTATGCTTCTTAAAATTAACTGTGATAATTATAGCACACGCTGTGAGTCCTAAAATTAATAACACATACTGTGCACCCTACACTTTATTGCAATCACCCCCCGGGCCCTTTTTAAATTACAATTTACACTGGCCCTTGAAAATAATATAAAACAGTATACATGTACCCCCTGAAATTTTAAAAAAAACAGGGCCATTGTATAAAAAAAGTCTAGGTCTAAAATTTTACTTTGTTGCCATAGAACCAAACAGAGTGACCTTTAAATTTTCCCCTGCACTAATGAAATGAAAAGGGTTCGCTTTGTTGGTTGCAAATTTCAAAAAAGGTTTTTAAACCCAGCGTTTTTATACATGTGGCCAACTGTCACCCTTTAAAAAGAATCATAGTATAAGGGCAAAAATTTATCAAACGTTATTTATAAAAATATCGTGTTGCTATAGCGCAAAACAGCTCGTTTTTTTTTTAAAAGGCTCTGAAAAAATGAAAGCTGAGCTCTGATTGGTGCTTAGCAACACGACGTTTTCTTAATGGACCTACTGTGTTTCCCCTGATATAAACTGTAACAAACTCCATGTCCTTTACATTATAATAAGCACTGTACCCCTTAAAATGTATTATGTGTGTCTTATACACAAGGTCCCCTAATGAATCTGTGATTTTCAGTGTGGAGTCTTCTGCTCCTGCCATGATTTCCCATATTCCATATACTCCTTGACTGTGTGATAGGGCTGCTTTCAGTGGATGGTTTACATATAATTCTATGTTACAAATTTTATGTCGCAAAGTTTTGCTTTGTTGCATTCTCTGTGTATTGGCTATATTTTTTCAATAAGGCTTTTCCCGGCCTTTTTTTTGCGGTTTTTGGTTTTTAAAAACCGTTGTAAAATTTTAAATTTTTTACATGGGCCTTCTGGAAAATCCGTGCAGCCCCGAATTTTCCAACGGCGGTTTTTTTTACCAGCCCGGGGGTCGAAAAACATGAAATGTTTTTCTTCCGCTCAGGTTTTAAAGGGGAAAATGAACCTGTTGGACGAAGGGGAGGGCTTGATCGCAAACTGTAGACAAAAGCCATCCTTCTACGTGCCATGTACACGTCTCCTAAACAGCAAATACCAGTCGGGATTTCCGACCAGTATTTGTCCTGTGCAGTGTAAACGGCCCCTAAAGATAATTGTAATTTTTACAAGGGTGTGCATCCTTTTTCTTAAAGTAAGACTGCCTTCTTTTTCATGTAGTTTTAATTATTTGTCACACTTGGATAATACCCCTTTCATGTATTATATACGGTGCTTGTTTTCTCTTTAGGTTTCTTATACACAAAGTGTCATTGTGCCATTATGATTAATTATGCTGCAAATTCATATTGTGGTCGGATTATAAATTGTTATAACACTTGCCCTCATTTTTAAATTTCAAACACACGGTGCACTGTACATTATTATAAATGTACACTAAAGCCCCCTCTTAATTATAACTCTTCACTGTGGCCTCCTATTATTAATTTTAATTGCAAATTGTGACTCTAGTCAAGGTAATCGATACCTCTCCAAGTTTCTGTTCTCTCTCATCTGGCCAGGTCTGGCTTGTGGGGAAGGACTTGTAATGACATCATGCTACCTTTATCATCCTAAGGATGGAGATACAATTAAATTTAGAGGAACCGGACCATGCATGCCCCTTCTCTCAGCAGTAACATTAACCTGTCATAGGACCGACACCTGTTTTAGGTAAAAGGCCCGCAAACGTATCTGCTCAGAATGGAGAGTTGGTCACAGTTGCACACTCCTCTTCAATCTGTTCTATGGGATTTCCAAATACATTCGAACCTACCTTTTATCTGTACTCTGAACTCCCATAGAGCAGAATGGAGAGTCGTGCACTCATACTTTTGAAGGCTTATTCCCAAGATAGGAGCAGGTCCCAGAGGTGGGACCCACACCTATCAGAGTTTGCTGGTGTATCCTATTAATATACTATCAAACTGTATGATGGGTACACCCCTATAAATCCAGATGCAAGACAATAATAGTGATAATTGATCCTAACTGTCCCTACATTTTCTGATAAACCTTGCCCCATAGCGACACCACAACCTCTATTCCTGAAACGGACCTTAAAGTTATCCCTCAAAAGTGTCAATAAGCTGAACTGAGTCTAATATAGAAAGCAGCTCTAGGACCCAGAAACTCCATGGTAGAGCACATCAGGAACTACACAAATGTTAAACTGATATCCACAAAGACTACAAACTCTAAAACTTGGCCTAAAGAAATTTACATAAGATACAACAATATATTACAACCTGACACAATTGGACAAGACTATAGGTTTTTAATAAACAATAACTTAACATATGAGGACTAGAGAGGACCTTGGTGTAAATTTTGCAATCAGATTCATAAGCCAGATTCATAAGCTTTATAGAGACTTGAAACACATTAATGAGTTCCAGGTGCGTGGCCTGTCAGCCAACAAGCAAGGATCTTATGCAGTTGTGATGCAACCACTCTAATCAAACACATACAACATAAAACAGACATAACACAAAAACTCCTGCTCACCTAATAAGCAGGAGAAAATGAAATGACAGGACAATTCTTCCCATTTGTAACAATACTCACCTTCCTTACTCCCCGGTCAAATGTTTACCTTTCCTTTTTTTCTAGGATGTCACTGCTGGAGCCACTGATTTGCTGGAGTAGTCATGTGCCTCTGTAGATTATAACCCTGCGTAGGTTATAGGCCCTCTTTAGGTTATAGGCCTCTATCGCTTATAGGTTCCCTGTAGGTTATAGGCCCCCCTGTAGGTTATAAGCATCTGTAGGTTATAGCCTCATGTAGGTTATAGGCCCCCTGTAGGTTATAAGGCCCCCTGTAGGTTATAGGCCCCCTGTAGGTTATATGCCCCCTATGTTCGTGGGGCCCCCGGGCAACCACCTACACTGCCCAAAGGAAAAGACGTCTCTGGTATGGTTATTTTTTACATTTTTTGGCACCAACAGTTTACTATTAAATTTTGTTTCCAACTGGACTACCCCTTTAAATAATAAAAATAAAGGCCTGGCTACTACAGTACTTAGTTTCATCAAACCTCAGGAATGAATATCATCCAGACTTACACATCTGGCTGGGTTGAGCAGGTGAAATTTAATGGAGAATTTACATTATTCCTGATTATGTCATCTGTGATTGTATTTTCCTGTCTAAATTCAATAGAAAAGGACTTTAAGAAATCGACCTTTCCCTCATCCTCCCCCACCATTGCACCCAGATTATTTCTGAGGTAGCCAACACTTTTAATTGCAAAGTTCTTACTTTTTATGTAATTAAGGAATATTTTGGAGTTAATTTTGTTTTTTCTAGCAATGACCCTCTCTGTTTTAGTCTTTGCTGCCTTTATTTGTCTTTTACACGATTTTCTTTTCTGTTTGTAAATTTGTCATGCCTCATCAGTACCTTCTTGCTTCAGTAATTTAAACATTTTCTTTTTATCAAATATTGTCCCTTTTACAGCTTTATCTAACCACATCTGTTTTCTCCTGGTTCTAAGGTGTTTATTCCCATAATGTACGTATCATTCACTGGACTGATTGAGTATTCAAGAAAGTCCCATTTAGGTTGCATATTTGTTTATGAAATTAAGGTAATCTTTGAGCTGATGAAAACTGGACTTATGTGGTGTTGAGTTTTGGGAGCTCTTTTACCAAACATTTGACTTAAAGAAACTTTAAAAACTTATATTGTGCTCACTATTACCCAGGGGACCCCAACCTGTATCTTTGATATCATATCTGGTTCATTGGCTAAAATTTGGTCCAGAAGTGGTTGCCCTCCTTTTGGGTCCTGCACTAGTTGTGACAGGTAATTCTCATTTATTATTGTCATAAACATTTTTCCTATGTTGGACCTGCATGTTTCTGTTTCCCATTTTTTAGTGGAGTATTTGAAGTCTCCCATAATAATTACATCATCATGATTTGCTGCCTTTTCCATTTATCTTATCTGTAGGCTTTCTGCTTTGTATTTTCATTTTATTAGCAGGTTTTCTGTTTCTTCTAGTGTCCTTAATTGATTTGCAAGAAAAAAAAATGCTAGCAAATTCTGGACTGTTGGCATACATGCCGATGTCATTCTATCTTTTTCCTCTTGTACAAAGGATTGTCTCACACCAGTTCTAAGGTCCCTTTCACATCAAAAGTTCCATTTGGAGCCTCTATAGTAGTTGCTATCAAAAATGATGAAAAAATAGAACAGCATGCAGTGCTATTTTTATTCTATTCAAATGATGGATACCATGATAAAAACCCGATGAACCACATTGTAGTCAGTGGACTCCAATGGCTTCCATTGGTGTCTGTAATGTAACAGATCTAGCACCGCCTCTGAGTCAGAGGATTCAAACGGAACTTCCAATACAGATGTGAACCATGCTTAAAAGGGGTGTTCCCATCGGCCTGTTTCACAGAGCTCGCTCTTCACAGCTAACTTCAGGCTCTCACATAGAGAACTATGGATTACGCCTCCTCTCACCACTTGTACAATACGATCATATTGTACGCGCGGGGAGATAAGTGACAATGAACGTCAGCCACAATCTTACCTCATTTTAATTCACAAACACTACCATGTACTCTACTTAAGCACGATGTATAGGTGTAGAGAACCTTGATATAATGAAATGAGTTCTGGGTATACCAATACAATTTAAAACAAAACAACTACAGGTATAACACCTAGAAAAAAGATACATAAAACATAACTTTTAATCAGAATGAATAAGAGTTGGGAAAGAAAACGAAAAAACACCCTCAAATATACCCTATCAAGGACCTGTCTACCTCAAAAATGGGGAAATCGCCCCAATAAGGGCGCCCCCACACTGGAACCTAAACTAACCCTGTCCCTAGCTACATCTAAATGAAAAAAGAGAAAGAAAAAAAAAAAAAAAAACACATATACTACAAATGGAGTGCACAAACAAAAAAAAGTGCTGTGATAAATAACAATACAACAGACAATATACGTTGAAGTTCAAAAATACTATGAATTGATAATGCGTCATAGAAAGATAATCTATAACGCATTAATTATTCCAATATTCCAACGCGTTTCCCCCCTAGATACTGGGGTTCATCAGGGAAAAATTGCAGTTGATAACAACAATACGGAACATCTAAGAAAAAATCAACAAGATGTATGCAATAAATATAACTCACGTCCCTTAATGATGGAAAACAGGGCTGGTAAGATAGAGGACGGGGTCCAGGATAAGTCATGTACAGATCCCCGCTATCTGATTACTGAGACAGGTCCAAGCAGTAACTACTGCTTGGACCTGTCTCAGTAATCAGATAGCGGGGATCTGTACATGACTTATCCTGGACCCGTCCCTCTATCTTACCAGCCCTGTTTTCCATCATTAAGGGACGTGAGTTATATTTATTGCATACATCTTGTTGATTTTTCTTAGATGTTCCGTATTGCTGTTATCAACTGCAATTTTTCCCTGATGAACCCCAGTATCTAGGGGGGAAACGCGTTGGAATATTGGAATATTTATGCGTTATTGATTATCTTTCTATGACGCATCATCAATTCATAGTATTTTTGAACATCAAACGTATATTGTCTGTTGTATTGTTATTTATCACAGCACTTTTTTTGTTTGTGCACTCCATTTGTAGTATATGTTTTTTTTTTTTTTTCCTTTCTCTTTTTTCATTTAGATGTAGCTAGGGACAGGTTTAGTTTAGGTTACAGTGTGGGGGAGCACTTATTGGGGCGATTTCCCCATTTTTGAGGTAGACAGGTCCTTGATAGGGTATATTTGAGGGTGTTTTTTCGTGTTCTTCACAACTCTTATTCATTCTGATTAAAAGTTATGTTTTATGTATCTTTTTTCTAGGTGTTATACCTGTAGTTGTTTTGGCTCATTTTAATTCAACAAACACTCTAACTACAAGAATTTAGTTCGTAATATCGCTGCAATATCTCTGAAAATGGAAGCCAAAGGCAAGCACCAAGATGAACCCGAGACCACCACTTGACACAGCAAAAACAACGATGCCATGTGAACCTAACCCAAACAGTCCAACCAATCTTTC
Source organism: Phyllomedusa bahiana (assembly GCA_025379985.1). Taxonomy (NCBI): domain Eukaryota; kingdom Metazoa; phylum Chordata; class Amphibia; order Anura; family Hylidae; genus Phyllomedusa; species Phyllomedusa bahiana. The sequence goes on from JAODAL010003485.1 coordinate 129,019, forward strand.
CAAACTCTCGTTTTAATCCATAAACAGTACAAGTTCAAATATCAGATAAGGTGACTAACCAGTGGGGAGCTATCACTACCCTAAGATTGTCACAGTGAAATCGGACCTTCTTGTTGTGAAAACAGACAAACCAAATAGTAACTGCCAAAATGACGCCCCAAAACCACAAGCACCTGCTTTATCCGTAAAAATTTCAGCATAAAAATCCTCAACCACATCCCCCAACATCAATGACCGTCCATTGCATTGGTCCAGAAAGGAATTCCATACCCTCAAATCCGCTTTGTACTCCTGCTTGAAATGATATGGCGTAGTGACCCCTCCAGCTAAGCCAGCCAAACTCCAACAAAAAAGTCCTTCCCATTGGCATAATTCTACAAGCAAAATTAAGTTTACCCAGCAATGACTGTAATGCCCCAAAGGGATCTTTATCTTCCGCAATGCCAACGCAACTTCATCATCCAAGTCATTTAATGATGTCATAGGACCCTCACAACAGTAAACCAAATTGCTGCGCTATGAACCCCAATGATCTCAAGAGCACATTGCAGATCAAACAACCTGTGGGACCAATGCACAGAAAATGATCCAAATAGTGAATAATGGACTGCACACCGAATCACGGACCACCCATTCAACAAAAGAACTAAGGGTGACATGTCAGAAAAGAGGCGCCGCCACGCCAGTTTTAAGGCATATTAAATGAGTGTATAGCCTGAATGTCATAAATCAAAAGTGTGCTATACCTTGCCTCGCATTTTTGAGCCGCATCACTAACGTGCAAAGCTTAGCTTAAGCGCATAGCATTCATATGTAGATTGTAAGCCTTCGCAGGCAGGTTGCTTTCCCCCCTCCTTTTCAGTTGTCATTTATTGTCGCCATTGTATTTGTTCAACATTTGTTATGTATGTAACTCCCCTTGAATGTACAGCGCATTGGAATCAATGGCGCTCTAAAATAAATAATAATAATATCTAGGCAAATAACTTAGGCGCATTCAAATGTGTTGTGCCTGGCACAAACTGTGCCAAGTTTTATGTACAACAGTTCTTAAATATATAAAATAGGGCTACAACAGCCCAATTCTGACATGTCGCCTTAAAGGCCTTAAAGTACGCGCATAAAATTTTGCTACCAATAGGTAAACAACGATCTGCATAATAACCTTCGTCCCAAAAACATCCCAAAAGACGCACACTGGATGGATGTATTGGTAACAAACAATGAGTCAACTCCATGTCGGCCTTCGCCAACAAAGCACCGATTTAGGCCACTATGAGGCATCATTGCCACAGACGCATCAAGCGACGGTATTATGAATAGAGCAAGATCACGGATCTATACCTCTTGTAAACTGTTAGTCGTAGGGATAGGTGATGTATTAACCTACGTTTTTCCAGATCCTTTTTTGGCACCACACCCAAAAGGAAAATAACATTTTTAAAAGGTGGGAATGAAAAGGGTCCGGACATATTCATTTCCTTAGCCAATTTCTCACTTACCCCAATATGTTCATAAGCTGACTTCTTAGGATGAAAAGGAACCTTGTGTATGAAACTTCAAGCTCAAAGCCATCCCTTAACAACACTTGTCCCTATCTGGATACCTGTCTAGATATGGGTGCATTGCGGCCAGACTCAGTGTTGTATTATTAACCTCCCTCCTCCGATTCTTTTTATTTGATCCAACCTACAATATGACAATGACCTTCTCTGTACCTGCCAACTCAGACCATGACTTGATACATGGACCCCAACCACGCTTCCTGTTCCAACCCTGGATTGTTGTACTCAGCCCCTCCATAAACAGGCTGCCCAAAACGCATTGGTGCTATTACCCATAACCACAGCCCTTTTTCCTTTTGATCCCAATGAATTCTAGATCTTATGGCACTGCGCTGCGGGCAATTTTTCACGTAATATGCATCTTTTTTTCCATAACCACAGCCCTATGTCCTTTTGATCCCATTGAATTCTAGATCTTATGGCACTTGCGCTGACGGAATTGTTTGTTGTAAAGCAGCCATGCCTGCCCTCCATAGACCCGCTGTGTCTCACCAATCAAATCCATATAACATAAAAGGGCGGAACAATTTTCCTGTGCCTTTTCCCCTAATAACACTGGCCAAAATGGCAAAAGCCTGAAGCCAATTAGTAAACGTTTCCACTTTTGCTTCTCTTCCTCTTCTTTCTTACTCTCATCCAGTTTTTTCCCCTTATCCAAATTAAACTTTTCCAAAAGTAACAAGGAAAATTTTCTCCAATATTCTGTCCTTCCAGATCCTTGTCCCTTAGGCCATGTTCACATGGATTAATCTGAGGGACGTAATTACGCCCGAATTATGCGTGTGGCGGGGGAGGGGGCGGGGACGCGGGGGTGGGAGCGGCAGGGGCCAGCACTTTCGCCGGCCCAATAGACATTCATTACCAGCCGAGCGCGTATATGCCAATGGTAATTCACATGTCACTTACTTCCCCGCCCGGAGGAGAGTAAATCCCTTAGTTCTCTATGTGACACTGTGGGATTTACCGTAATGAATGGGCCGGTTTTCATACCGTTATCTTGTGCACTTCGGCGCGTAATTACGGCCGAAATACGGCCCATTTTAAGCCGTGTCAACATGGCCTTAGGGTATGTTTACACGGGCAGGTTTCGGCACGCATTTCGCGTCGTACTTGCGCTCTAATGCGAGCGAGATGCTCGCCGAAATTACGGTAATCCATAGTTCTCCCATGCTGCGGGAGTATGCGTATATCAGCGTGACTCCCAAAGCACCCGGCGTAATTGCGGTCGTACTGTACGCGCCGCAATACGCCGTTGTGATACATAGCCCATTATTTTTTGTTTCTAATGCGGCCCCCAAAAGGCCTCCTCAAAAACATACATATACCTCCCCTTTCACCCCCCCCCCCCCCCCCCCCCCCACCCCCCCCCCCCCCCCCCCTCACCCCACCCCCCCCCCCGTTCATCCAAGCAAATCCAGTCCCCTTGTTGCTTCTTGTCAGTCTGGGCAGGAACGCGATGCATTATCCCGGCTGTGCAACTCCACAAGCGTCTGAAAATGGCAATGCCACTGACCCTAAACCTTCAACCGTCCCTAGACGGGAAACACACCACTGACACCACAGAATACTCCACATCCCCAAAGCCCCTGCCATTCAAAACGTGACCATAACTCCTGACGGGCTCATATGACCTTAAGACAGTAACTCACAACACCCCACCAGAGCTCAAGTCAACCTGACCACTAAGGTACCCTGACCCATGACATACAAGGGCCACGTATTTCCCCAACTTGGCACCCGGTAGGGCACGTGCCTAGGTCGGCGGCCTGCTCGGGGGCGGCACTGCAGCAGGAGTTCATTTGAATTTTTTTTTTTTTTTTAATTTCCTCCGCCCCACCCCTTGTGGTTGGAGCGTTGCGGGAGGGAGGGGGGGGGGGGGTGTCGGAGGTTGCCGCCGCTACTGAGTTTATCATTGGGTGGCACGGTGGGATTTTTTCATTTATTTTTTTTATTGTCGAGCGGGCAAGGGACAACGGAAATAGCACCGGTAGTGACATTACCACTCTATCCTTCGGCGCTCCGTTGTTATGGACGGCAGCATCAGCATGTTGCGACTTGATGGTGCATGTCTCTTCTAGTGGCGCGGAGCGACTGCGCTTGCTGGGACAGGAAGGGGCCCGTGCGCTTGTCCATCTCTCTCTCTTCAGAGACGGAAGATGCCGCCAGCCGGGGAGAGACAGCCGGAAAGCAGGCGGCCCTCCGCCTCAGCAGCGCTTACGGACGGCGCCGAGAGGGAAGACCGAGGCCTCCCACTTGCAGGACAGTTAAGTTGATCGGAGGAGTGGGCAGGTGTGCAATGTGATCTGGTGAGTGGGGGGAAGGTGCAATGTGACTGGGGAGTGGGGGGCAGGTGCAATGTGACTGGGGTGTGGGGGGCAGGTGAAATGTGACTGGTGAGTGGGGGGCAGGTTGAAATTGTGACTGGGAAAAGTGGGGCGGCAGGAGGCAATGTGACTGGAGGTGGTGGGGGAGGGGCATTGTGACTGGGAAGTGGGGAGCAGGTGCAATGTGTCTGGGGAGTGGGGGGCAGGTGCAATGTGACTGTGGAGTGGGGGGCAAGGTGCCAATGTGACTGGGGAGTGGAGGCAGGTGAATAGTGGATGGGAGGCAGGTGGAATGTGGATGGGGAATGTGGGGGGCAGGTCAATGTGACTGGGGAGTGGGGGGCAGGTACTATTGTTGGCGGAGAGGCTGGTGAAATGTGGACTGGAGGAGGGCAGGTTGAAATGTGACTGGGGAGTGGGGCAGGGTGATATGTGACTGGGGCTGGGGGGCAGGCTGCAATGTGGACTGGGGTGGAGGTGCTGCAATGTGACTGGGAGGGAAATGTGATGGGGAGCAGAGTTGGTGCAATGATGACTGGGGAGGCCAGGTGAGTGCATGTTGACTGGGGACGTGGGGGCAGCGTCCTATTTTGGATTTTGACTTGGAGGGCAGGTGGGTGCAATGTGACTGGGGTGGGCAGGTGACATCGTGGGATGGAGGGAAACGTGACTGGGCAGTGGAGGTACAGGGGTTATACGTGACTGGGCAGTGGAGAGACAGGGGAAACAGAGAGTGAGATGTTTAGGAATGGTGGAGGAATGGCGGGGAAAGGCAGGGCGGACATGTTTATAGGTATCAGACTTAATTGGAGCTGTCTTATCATAGGAGGTATAAGACTATACGGAGTGCCTATCCATATATGGGAGTATCAGACCTATATGGAGTGCCTATCTATAATGGGAGGTATCTGACTAAATAGAGTTGTCTATCATATAATTGGATTGGGTATCGGCTATATGGAGCTTTCTATTCATTATAATAGGAGGTTGCAGACTATATGGAGCTGTGTATCCTTGGAGGTATCAGACTGTATGGTGCATATTATATAATGAAGGTATATTAAGACTATATGGAGCTGTGTTGTTACTGTCATATTAATGGGAAGGTATCAGACTATATGGCGCTGTCTATATATAATGGGAGGTCTATGAGCATATTTGGAGCTGTTCTGTCATATATTAGGAGGTATCAGACTTATGGTGCTGTCTATTCAGCTAATGGGAGCTTATCAGACTATATGGAGCTGTTGTGTATGTGATGTGTTGTATTGGGTATGTCCAGTATCATATAGGCACTCATGTGATGTGTTATATAGGTATCATGTGGTGGGTGTCTAGGGGGAACCTCTTAGGGCCCAGGTGGTCTTACAGCATATACAAGCATAAGGGGGGCTCCTCACACAGTGCGTGTTGCGATGCGTTTGTTAATGTGTGTGGTTTTGTGAAGGTCTGCAAACACATTTGATTGCTGCACTAATGCACAAAAATGGCGGTTTTTTTAAAATCACGATTTTTGCACAGCAGCATTGTACTGTATTAATCACCGCGCCTTTCTACACAAAAAACACATTAACAAACGCATCAAAAAGACACTGTGGGAGAGTAGCCTTATGCTGTCTGACCCCCTGGCCATCTCACCTATATAATCTTATTAGACCTTCCATCTAACTATGAGACCCGTCCACTGTGAAGGCAGGGGCCCCAGTGTCTTCCCTGCCCTCCGCCCTTCTCTCCCCTACCCCCGCCTTCATTTCTTTAGAACATTCTGGGAAAATGAAGTCTGATTTGTTGCTCTGGGTGAGAATCTCTGTCATAGATCATAATCGTATACAGACGACCAAACGAAGAAATCTACAATCAGAAAATAAAAATGTCAAAGAAGAAAGGAATATGGAGTAGGGTCTGGATTTGATAAATAAAATATTGGTGACATATTCCCTTTAAGCTGCAGTGCGGCTTTTATTGGTTGAAGTCTAATGGTTTAGGTGTAGGCAGTGTGGTGGCATCTCCAGTCTATCCTGTATGCTGAATAGGTTCTCCAACATCTAGGGAAAACTGGGTGATCGGCAAACCCTTCAGTTAGCTTTCTTCTTGAGCCGTTACATGGCCATAGTGGGCGTGGCTTTTGTAAAAGGGTGTGGCATAATGTGAAAGGGGTGTGGTATGCTAATTAGTTAATAGGGGCGTATTAGGGTTTAGTGCCTAGGGCAGCACGACCTATAAATACAGCCCTGGACCTACCCCAGCCCCATGGGACATAAAAATAGGGAAAAATGGACACAAAAAAGATGCATACTTACTGGGCTGGGTAGATGCTGTTACTCCCAGGCGTTGCAAGAGCTTTACTTGCCGGATTATCAGGATTCTGTCGTCTTGACACGCTATCATCATAGATGGCACCTCCATCTTTGTGCCCTCAACCTGCATGAACCAACGCACTCTAGTCAGGGCGATCCTGTCCCAGTCCCAATGACACAGATGGTGATGACTGGGCCCAGGATACCTCAGTATCATGGCCCACATGGAATGGAGAAGGACCAGCCAACTGTCGCCCGCCAATGAGAGCTGCCTGGAATGCTTGTGTGGGTCTCCTGACCCCACTGCTCGCCATACGACTCTTCAAATGGGACAAACTAGTAGGCCCTCTGACAGGAGCATCGGCTGCAGAGATGTCCTGAAGAGCTGCAGGTACAAGAGCAGGCCCAACCCTGGTCTCATGCTGCGGCCTGCTCCACACTGCTGAGCTCCTGCGCCTGGGCGGATACCTCCCAGAACAACCACATGCTGCAGCCCTCTGCAACCGGCCTGGAGGGTCCCTAGTGAGACTCTTGCTGTGTCTGGGAGCTCTGGGAGTAATGTGGGGTCTTAGCCGTTCAGGAGGACAAACAAGCAAAGCTTATACCTGTTCTGGGCCACGAGAGCCTGCAGCAGTGCAAAGCGCTGCTCAAAAAGTACTGCCACCGCCGACATTTTAAGAGGGGGATGCAAGAGACACGGGTGCAGAGACCGCTCATTATCAGTCACTTGCGCCAACTGTCTCCTGCTCTCCCCGCTGACAAACCACACCCACCAATGACGTGCGCGCAACCCATGAGCTGGGTCATGTGGGGCCTCCATGCATGTCAGGCCGGGGCTCCGACTCATTCTTTACAGCTGGCCCTCTCTACACTTAGCGCCATCACACTGCCTCTTCTACGCCAGCATATATTCCTGTGTGGGCCTGCATGGATGATGGACTCCTCATTCTACAAGTTGGAAGCCAGGAAACTATGTTTTCCAGTACCCATCAACATTGGCAGGGTCAGGCACCACCTCCATATACCATAGGCTGCTGGGTACAGTCAACACAAGGGCAAAACAGCTCTACAACAAAACTCTCTGTACAAATAAACTTACTGTTACCCTCTACATTATCTGTTTACTATCTGTGGTGTTACATAAGACTGCAGGTAGAATTTAGTACATTATTCTCAGAGAGACATCACTGTGTGCTATCTGTTATGTTACATAGGACTGCAGGTAAAATCTACTACATTATCAGTACTCAGAATTAAAACTATGGACCACATGTATAAACTGTCTAGCTCTAAAACTTTCTTTGTTGCCTACAGAGCTCCCCTTTCATTTTTTCAGAGCACTATATGGAATGAAAGGGGAGCTGTGATTGGTTGCTATGAGCAATAAAGACGGTCTTAGATCTAGACAGTTTTCATACATGTGATATCTCCATGTGATATCTGTGGTGTTACATAGGACTGTATGTAACACCTAATACATTATAAGTACTCAGAGTTATCACTGTGTGCTACCTGTGATTTTACATAGGACTGCAGGCATAATTTGCTGTATTACCTGTACTCAGAATGTTATGACTGTGAGTTCTCTGTGATGCTACATAGGACTGCATGTATTATCTACTATATTACTTGTCCTCATAGTGTTATCACTGCTAGGATGGTCTAACATAGTGCTGCAGGTAACATCTACTACATCATCTGTACTCAAAGTATATTACAGTGTGTTATCTGTGTTGTTACATAGGACTGCAGGTAACATCTACTACATTAGCTGTCCTTAGAACATTATCACTGTGTCATATGTGGTGTTACATAGGACTGCAGGTAACTACTATATCATCTGTACTTAAAGTATTATTCCTGTGTGTTATCTGTTACGTTACATAGGACTACAGGTTAAAAATAAATTCAACCCTGCTACATCCCTCCCCAAAGGGACTTGTCATTGGTTGCTTCTGGAAAATGATTGTGAAGTGTATGGCCTCCTTAAGATTTCCTTGCTGCTCTGTGCTATGACACTCGCGTCAGCTTCAGCAGGGCAGACGTGCTGCGTGGTGATATATTATTTATGTATTTGCCGTGTTGCATTCACTCCTCCCGCAGTGCACTTTATGAGATTTATAAGGTAGAGTGTGGGGTTCTTCATGTTCTGTACAGGCTGTTTGATGTTATTTTACACTCAGCTCAAGCCATGAATTCACCTTGAGAGAATGTAACATGCAACACAAATCAGGTTAAAAAGGTATTGAAGGTCACATCAAGGCTGTCACCCTGTATGCCCATACGTCTGCAAGGAAAAGTGCTATTCACTATTTACATTAACTAAAATGCGGCCTAATTGTTTCTGACTCACAGTTACAGGCAAACACAGTCTAACCTAGCTAATAACACAACAGTTGCACTTTTTATTCCTTTATTTGTGTACAATGAGTAAACATCCACAGCACAGGAAGAAAAGTAAAGGAATGCAAAGGCTATGTTCACACAGCTTAAAATGGGACATATCTCACCCCATTTTTTGGTTTTTACGCGCAAAATAGGGGGCAGGATACCCCGTCATTACGTAACCACATTTCTCATAAGAATAGGATTAATCTCCCCCCCTCCCGCCAAACGGCGAGGGGGGGAGAGAGTGACATCAAATTTTTCACGGTATACCCCAAGAATAAGTTCTAGGGGGCCGGCGGGCTCCGCCCCCCCCCCCCCCGCCCCCGTACACACGGGTAATTGCGGGGCGAAATACTCCCCGCAATTACTGCCGTGTGAACATAGCCTTAAATGTAATCTGTAGCTCCCAATTAGTGGTAAACACCTTCACCAAGCATTTTCTTGTAGTTGTGAATAAAATCTGCACCATATTGCTCCATGCAGTTATTTTTGGGATGCCTCGCATTCACAGCCCTGTAGGTCATGAAGCACCCAAAAGGGGTTAAGGGGCAGGAATCTGACGGGGCCATTTTAAAAACACAAATCCTTTCTTTTTTCAGTTTCCCCTTATTAAATTCTTTGTGTGATTTGGTCATTATTTTTTTGAAATACATAGGGTGACAGTATAATGGGGCCTGCGGCAGTTTTCGGGTGTACTTTGAAAAAAAGAATGTAGAACGGGTGCTTCCAATTTTTGGGTGCAAAAATTACCTTTGAAAGGTGCCAAAGACACATTTTTTTATGTCCAAAAATTTTGTGGGTTTCTGGGGGCTTGCAGCACATTCAAGAAGTTTAAACACATTTTTGATTCTTTGAGGGAAAATCTAGGCCAGAAGAACACCAACCAGTTAAAGTGGTGCCTCAGTCAATTATCTTTTTTTGGACAAGACTGGCCTTATGTATACCGCAGAAGAACGGGGTTCAAACATTCTGGCGCATTCTTACCATTTTAAAAGCAATTAAACGGGCCTGTCTGCGCCAGGATTCATACATGTCACCCATAATGTCTCCTCAGCTTAGATCGGACTGCTGCACCATTTCTCCCGGACTTTTTAAATTCATTGCTCATGCAATAACTGCAAGGTATCTAGACCATGAGACAGCAAAGCAGCCCCAAGACATAATGCCCCCTCCACCATGCTTCACAGTTGGGATGAGATCTGGCTATCGTGTGCACTGTTCTTTTTCAACCAAACAAAATATTTTACATTTATGCTAAAAAGTTCTACATTCTTCATGTGCCCATGACAATTTTCTCAGAAGCATTTGTTTAAATCCAGGGGGTCCAAAAAAATTTTAAGTTGGGCCCAAGGGTTTTTATGGACAGCGTTATTTTGTCATTCTTGTTTTTAAAGTTTTTTGCAGTTTGTAGTTTTCTGGGTTTTTTTTTTTTTTTTGCTCTTATCTTTGGGTTCTCTCTTATCTTCTTCAGGATTGCACATTGTGCTTTTGAAGTAACCTTAACAGGAAACCCACTCCTAGTGAGAGTAGTAACAGTCCTGTATTTTCTTCATTTCTAGACAATTTGTATTACTGTGCACAGTTTTTTAACAATGTATTTGTAGTCTTTCTCTTCTGAAAGTTTTTTGCATTTAGGCATAGCTCACACTAACCCATCTTTCTTGAGAAGAACAGTTTTGTCAGTAGCTTTCATGCCCCCTAAAATTTGGGGGAACACACCTGGGGAAAAAATCAAACATTTCCCAAATTATCTACCCCTTTTAAACTTTTGATTTTTTGGCTCTTGGAAAAGCCAATAACACGGGGGGGTTTTCTAATGTTTTTTAACTTCTTTAAAAAGTTTTTGGAAAAAAACTTTTTAAAAAAACAGGAAAATTGTCTACGCGTTTTAAGGGCCCAAAAACAGAATGGGCCCCGGGCATTTACCTTTGGGTTTCCCTTGAGGACCATTGATTTTTTTTCATGTTTTTATTATGAAACTACAAAAAAAATAAAAACATTTTTTTTTTTTCAGTTTTAAAGGCCATGTTCCACGGGTTAAAATTTGGGAAAATTTTTGGTTTCCCCCTAAAATTTCGCGCCGGGGGGAAAACGGCCCCGTCCCTTACGGTAAATTCCCCAGCTCAAAAGAGAACTAAGGGATTTTTGTTTTTCCTCTCCCCCCTCGGCCCAATCCGCCAGGGGGGGGAATAAGTGACCTTTTGGGGAAAAAACCCCGGCGTTTCGCGCCGCTGGTAATATTGTCTAAGGGCCCGGGGAAGTGCCGGCCCCCCGCTTTTGCTCCCCGCCCCCCCCCGGCCACACCCGGGGAATTGCGGGGGGTAAAATTCGTCCCCCATTTAAGCCGTGTAACAAGCCTAAGGGGTGCTGGAGAAAATTTTTTAAACGTTTTATTTGTACTTACAAAACCAAACAACAGCTGGAGGGACTCTTTTCTCCTGGCACCAAAGGAAACATTGGATTTTTGATCCCTTTTTTTTGCAAGTTTAAATTGGGTTTTTTGGGGGAACGAGGGGGTGAGCTTTTCTTTTTTTATAAATGCAAACTGTGGGTGTTCACCAATGGGCAGCTTTTAAACAAAAAAGTTTAAAAGGGTCCCTTTCCCCACGGAAAGGTTTTTTTTTATGTTTTCAGATTTGAATAAAACCAACAAGAAACCATCCCCATAGATGAAAAAGAAAATCCGTTCAGCTGGACAGATTATCAGTTGCCAGCATTCAAAAAAACTTGCACAATCTTCTGCCTGGTTTTCGGGCGGAAGGCATGTAATTCAATGGTTTACGGGGACGGGTGAAACCGCAAATCGCGGGCAGAACCGTCCTCCAAAAACGATAAAATAGCAGTCAGATTCCTAATCGGAATTCAACCAGCATTTTACATATGCCGAGTGGATGTACTCTAACTCTTAGATCGTGTAAACTTAGACTAGACAGTTTTATGATGTGACAGAATTATCATTGCATTGATAAATCTCACACATGTTAGAACTGTCTAGTCTAACTCTACACCTTTTATAATTTGGCTAACTTTATGGCACTAACTGTGCCAAAATTATGGCATATGTCGTTGCACACTAAGCCCCACCTCTTTTGTCGGATGAGGCACAATAATGTGGTATAACTCATGTATTCCATTATTTGTGGCATAAATTAAGCCTTGCTGAAAGACATGAACAGAACAACAGTTTGTGTATTATTAAGTTAGATTTTGCCTGTGTATAATTGTGATTCAGATAACAATCAGACCACATTTTATTAGTCATCAATGCAGAAGTTCAGGTTACTTCAAATTGGCCACTCACTTATTTCATCTTGCAATTGTATGTATATTATATACAGCAAAGATTTACATGTTTTATACTCATGTAACCCCCTGTAGCTGCATCCACCTACCAGGTAGAACGGCTGACTCTGCCAGAACAAAGTGAGATGTTGGATATTAGTGAGCAAGGCCCTTTAAATAATCTCCCTATCCTTCAACCATCTACTTTTGTCCAAATGCATTCAGCAAAATTTTGCTATATCTGTTTCTGATAAAGCAGGATGCCAAACAATATGACAACTATTATGACTCCCACTGAAACTGTCACCTAGCTTTCAGACAATTGAAAACACCAAATCTGTCTAGTTCTGCAGCAATAGATGTGTGTCGTCTGTCATTCAGGTGTCTAGGAAAGCTGGCTGGTGAGCCATACTTGTTCGTCTTGGCCCACAGTGGAATCCACCGGAGAGCCCCTGAGAATGGCAGGCCTGAAGTTGAGACATTGATGGCTGTGTTGAGTTATTTTGAGGGAACAACAAATTTACACTGTTATACAAGCTGTATACTGACTACTTTACATTGTGTCAAAGTGCCATATCCTCAGTGTTGTCCCATGAAAAGATATAACGAAATATGAACAAAAATATGAGGGGTGTACTCACTTTTGTGCGATACTGTACATCTTTGGGAGAGGCAGAAAAGCAGAGAGAAAGAGGCAAAAAGCAAGAGGCCGAGTATAAAAGGCAAGTAGAGTGGCTGTAGAATCAACTTCACTGCTGGGCTCCAGAATAAACTCTACAGGTGAACCCCAGAATGAAATTCCACTGGTGGGCCCTAGGCACCCCAGTCTGACACTGGAGCCATATGATGAATATTGCATCACTTACAATTGTTGTCCAGCTTCAAGATATTCTATAGAGCAGTTCTGCAGTAATACAGATGTCTGACTTGTAAGGCCGTGTTCACACGGCTTATTTCGCCGCGGATTGGCGCCGTGCTGCGTGCCGGATTTGCGCTGCAGTACGGCGCCAATCGGTCGCAGGAATTACGGTAATCCACTGTTATCATAGAGAACAGTGGATTCCGTCGCTTCTCCCCGCTCGGCGAATCCGCCGGGCGGGCTGAAAGTGACATGCACATTATCCAGGTGCAATACGCGCCGTGGATAATGCAAGTCTATGGGGCCAGTGGGCCGCGCCCCCACCCCGCACCCCCGCCCCTTATTCAAACCAGAATTGCGAGCGCAATCCGGCTCGTAATTCCGGCATTAATAAGCCGTCTGAACGAGGCCTAACACTGAATAGCCATTCATATTTGCAATTCAGGAATTTGGGAAGGCAGGGCAATAATAGATTAGATTACCACCCGGCTTTCTCACAGGCCTCAACATAGATTCTGCCTTGTGACGGCTGGGTAGTGGATCCGCCGGACCACCGCAAGCGATGGTAGTTAAGTCACGCCAGGGAACGGAATCTAAGTAGCCCCCGGTTTTCACCAGAGCCCGCCGCAAAGCGGGATGGACTTGCTGCGGCGTGAGGCTACCAGGTCGTCCCCCCTGACGTGACTTGCTTGTGATGGCGGCCGAGGTGCAGCGTGGTACAGAATCGTAGTCCGAGAATCGTAGTCGTGGGCAGGCAGAAGGTCAGGGCAGGCGGCAATGGTTCGTGGTCGTGGACAGGCAGAGGTCAGGCAGGGCAGAGGTTCGGAGTCGGGAAACGTAGCGAAGGTGTACACGGTAAAGCAGGAATACACTTTAAGGAACGCTATCACTAAGGCTCGGGGCAACGTAGATCCAGCAGGGAAGTGACGTGGGTGCAACACTTATATAAGAACAGCGCCCGGTAATTACCCAATTACCGGCGCACTGTCCCTTTAAATTCACAAGGACGAGCGCGCGCGCCAGGGGGGCGCGCATGCGCATTCCAGCCGGCAGGGGACGAGGACCGGACGGGAGCGAGGCCCGGTGAGTGGAAGGAGCGGGTGGCGCCGCGGCCGGCCGTGCGGCCCGCGGCGCCCCCCGTCCACGCCGGGGGCCCGTTATGGGGAACGCGGGTGCGACCGCGGTCCGTTGCCCGGACGGCGGCGCAACCCGTTACATGCCTAGTTATTCAATGATACAAGTGAGGGCTTACCTAGACATCCACTCATAGTTGCAGTAAAGTAGAGTGACAACCATCATGGAGAACTTGTTCAAACGCTTGAATGGCAAATATAAATAGTAAGTTATTCATACATCCATTTCATCTGTATCACTGCTTAAAAAGAGGACCCGTGACATCTCCTGTCGGTTTTAGTAACTCCTTGTGTTCCCTGTGAAATAATTCTTGAACATCAGGTTGTGCTGTTATTCCTTCTAGAAATGTATTACTGAATCTGTCAGGGGGTGTTACCACTCAGGTTTTTAAAAGAGGTGTGTGCGAATATACAATTACTGTTAGCACTGATTGGACAATGTGCGGGGACACGCCCCAGTTGGTAACACCCAGCTGACAGATTGGTAATTCTTTGTGAAGAGGAATAACAGGGGAAGCACACAACATAGATATCTAATGAAAGATCAGATGCTCTAGAATTATTTCACAGCAATCACAAGTATTTACTTAGACGTGAATGGCTACAGGCTTGCTCTTAAGCAAAATAGAACAGCTGAATGACAACCTCAGAAGGAACTGTAAGGACGAGAGAGAGAGAGGGGTCATCACAGATGGACCTCTGTAGGCTATTGGCACACTAGCTGTTATAGGCCCCACACCGATGGTTTTTGCCCACTGAGGAATTGGGTAACTACCAAAGGAAACGTGTCTGGGTATCTTGTAAGTTTGTTCTTATTTATGGTCATCAATTTACTTTTCATAGAAATAGGGAAATAGTTTAGGAGTTTAGTTACGCAGGATCATTCTTTTCAGGACGCCTTTCCTGCAAGGGATTTCTGTTAGGGCGATTAAGGTAGTGAGGAGTTAATAGGCTATATTGTCCTCCGTATTTTTGCCCTTATCCCTTTGCTTTGTGTGAACATAGAATCTTTCTCCTAAGTGGATTACTATCCCTGGTGACCAGCGATCGTCGTGGGAGGTGCGGTAAGCCCCTTATTTGGTTTGGATCGTATTCTTTTGGAAATAGTTTTAATGTATACCTATTAAAAGTTAAATTTTATTGAAAATATTTTTCCTGCAATTTGAACTGTAAGGAAGGTTACATTAACTTGTAACTGACAGGAGCCGTCCTGTATACTTGTCTGCATGCAGATGCTGAAGATTTCACCTGACAAGGCCTGTGACATCACCTGATATAAAGCCATGAAGTGACCAATTTTCAGCGTCTGTATTAGTTACAGCAGGAAGTGTCTCTGCTGCTTGAAAACGACTGATTAATGTGGCGGCAGAACAAAGACAAAGACGAGACAGCAGCCGATTATCATGTACGGAACGTGGTGAAGATCTGCAATGTCTTTAACATAAGTGAATAACAAGAGCCTCGACTGTCACCCTCAATGAACGACGCCGGCACTGCCAGGCCTGATGTACAGATGCCACTCTGACAATCAGTGACACCACCAACAAGTAATTAGCAGGTAAACAAAATATCCATGAACAGCAAGCAGCTTTCACTGCCACCAATTCAAGCAGCTGCAAGATGCAGGAGCTCTACACTGGAGAAATAGTCACCCCAAAAAGAACCTTCTCCCTATAAAGCTCCCCAATAACTATATACTCAGATGTTGTCTAAGTCGTTAGGTGTATCTGTTTTTGAGAAAGCTGAATGACAACTAACATGGTCTCCATTATATCCTAAACATCAGGAGATGTTACCCTATGGCAGATCGGCATGCAGTGACATATTATTATATCATTCATAACTATTAAAAGCCAGTGACATCACTAATTTCTGTTAACTTATGACATCACTATTGTCTGTAAACATCACTTGTTACTATTAGTAATGGGTGACATACAGTAAATCATTAATGTTAAAGGGGTATTCCCATCATATCAATTAGCTTTAAACATGAAGGCAAAGTTAAAGGGGTTGTCTCATCTGAATGTTTCATAGCATGCATGAATGAAATAATGCTGCTTTACTCTGTCACTTCCTGGTCAAGCTGTCTGTAATTAGAATATGAGTACTGTGTATTCAGACTTCTGCTAATTAGATAAATCTCATGCTGTCAGGACCATGGAAGCTTCTGAGGTAAAGTAAACAGCAGTAATTACTGTCTTTGTCTGAAAGATCAGATAACAAACAAGCTCTCACTGTCTGGAGTTCTGTTCTGCTGTGACCTGTGTGATGATGTCACTCCCTGTTATCAGATAGAAAAAACAGCAGGGGGGAGAAGTACACAGGTCAGTCACTTGGGGAACCAGAGAGAGCATAGAAGGTGAACAACACAATATATTTGGAAAACGTCTTCATTTAGTGTTCCCAACATGTTGAAAGCTAATCTTTGTAGCTAGACAACCCCTTAAACCTTGACAATTTATGATAGAGAAGAGAACCAAGCATGGTCTTACTGTAAGCTGCTGGTTGCAGAGACATTGCAAATACAGGTTTGCAGTGTGATGGGGAAGTGGGCCTACCAGTGATGTCCAGGGAGTTGTAACTGGCAGAGTAGGACCTCAGAGACAACAGCAAATTTGGGGTCTTGGCAGGATTTTCTCCCGGCTGTAGTCTTAGAATATCCATGTACAGGTTACACACATCGCCAGGTTCACTTCAGGCAAATTACAAGGAGGGATATGTTCTCTTATCACATACCTTCTCATGATACTCTATTCCATCTTGTTATAGTCAAGCAGGAGTCATCTGCCCATACTTACTGTCGATCCACCAAGCCCCAACAGTATGTGACAAGGGCTTCATGTACCCCTGTTCACCACACTCTGACAACTGGCTGGTATTGTCAGCCACACCATTCTTCATCCCTTACTGAAGTCTCCACTCACTACTGTTTCTCTCTATAATCTGTCCCTGTCTTTATATTCTTTTATAAGTGTCGCTTCTTCTTTTATATTTCAGTAACTTGTTCTCTGCTTCTCTCTACTCAGGCTCAGTGTAGATGGCATCTGCCTGCTTCTGCTCTATTGCCGATGAAGTTCAGGTAACTCCTTATGTTGCAACAGTAAGACTTACCTGATACTACTAAATCTAACAGCAACCAATAGCTGCCTAGCACAATAGTACCTGCTACTACTAAATCTAGCAGCAACCAATAGCTGCCTAGCACGATAGTACCTGCTACTACTAAATCTAGCAGCAACCAATAGTTGCCTAGCACGATAGTACCTGCTACTACTAAATCTAGCAGCAACCAATAGTTGCCCAGCACGATAGTACCTGCTACTACTAAATCTACCAGCAACCAATAGCTGCCTAGCACGGTAGGCTGATAGATGCCTGAAGCGCCTCTGTCTATCCAAGATCTCCGGTAACTCCTGAATGACTGCATGGCTTAATGTGATACCAGTGCTTAAAGTACCAGCACACCAGTGCAAATTTAGGTAGCACATGGTACCTGTGGTGTTGAGAGACTTTTACAGATTTTATATTGGGGTCTAGAAATGGCTGGAGATCTGGTGCAGCTAGGTGCAGGCCTGACATGATAGGGTTGTAGCTTTAGGGGGGAGTTGTGGGGAGCATACTGTGAATGGATTATTCCCTCAGTCATCCAGGTAGGGACAACTTGGTTACGGGGGGATTTTTCGAAAAAGATGGCCAGTGATTGGCCCCTGGTCTTTGGGGGGATTGGTGGAATACTGCATTGAGCTGAGTCTCAGTCCCTCCTACACAGATCGAAGACCAGAAACAGCCTACCCACTTGCCCTAAGCTCAGGATCCAGCCAGTAGGGTGAGGGTTATTTTTCTTGTCAATGTTGATCTCTTGTTGTGTGGTGAGGTGGTCTTGGATGAAACGGATTGGTGTTTTTTTTCCTGGGTCCAAGAAGAGGTATGGTGACCCCCACCTGGGTAAGAGGTAATTAGATGATTGTGGGGACAGGGTTCTAAATGAGTCAGGAAGCAGTATCTGGACAATTTGCATTGATTGTTCTTTCACAATGTTCTTATTTTTACATGGTTTATTGATATAATGTATGTTTAATTTTATGATCAAAAATCTGCTGTGGTCATTATTTTTCATCATCACTCAGAGTCTTGTAGGTTTTGTACCGTCAGGTGGGTCAGGGTAGTGGAATGTTATATGATTGATGAAGGAGCACTGTAGTTAATTTCTTGTTTGTTGGCCCCCCCAGGGTCTAAAATACCCTTATCAAGGAGCTTCAGGTTACAGCCATGGTGCTCCCCTGTCTATTACTGAAAAATGTCAGAAGATAGTATTAGTGGAGGCCATAAAAGACCACAGTATTTTGCTACAAGGGCCCTTAGGCTTTACCTCAAGATTTATGAATTTGATGGCTCTTCTGCTAACACAAGGGGCATGTTTATTGAAGTCCACCCAATTCTAGTGGTAGAGCATAATTCAGAGATATGTTTTATGGAGGGCGGCAATGTTGCCCCTTCTTTCTTATGATCAGTGAAGTTAATCTGGCATTCATGTTTGAAGCTAGATACTTTAAGTGACACAATTTAGCTTTTTGTGCAACAATTTTTCACTAAATCAACAGAACAATTATCTACCAGCTGGTGGGGCTGCAATGTTAGCCCTTTGCCACCACTTATGGCAGCCAACCTGTTGGTGTCAGCTATAGCTAGTATTACATATTTCTAGTATGGTAAGATTTATCTTATTATTATCATTGTATGTACAGTATAAATCTATAAATAGGCAGCTTCTCAGGGATTTTGTGCTCCACCCTTTTCCTTTAAACATTGACTCCTCTTGTGAAACCTCTGGTGCCATCCATGGCACCACACCGTGAATCGCACAGCAGTCCAAGAAATAGTCTGGAAAAATTGTCTCTAATGACGATAACCTTTAAACATCCAAAAATATCAAATGCATCTAGAGCAGGGAGAATGGGAGTTATAGGCTCAGGGGAGGGGATGATCCTGACTCCATGCTATGACTATGCCCTCAGTATGTCGCCTGTAGATGTAAAATTCTCACCAGACTCCGATTATTACATTTTATGTTTTTTAAAAAATGAAAGGATGAATTTGTTTTGTTTCTCCCAGTAGAGATTTTTGATTATTTAATTACAGGCCTCATTGCCCCATCATTAAATTCAAAGAAGCAAATCTAATGCGAGCACTTAAATGTAATGTCACTCATTAGTCTCTAATGAAGAGATGCATATTCCTGCTCCCTAGAACAGCTGTAAATGGAGTGCATGTCCCCCCAACTCAACGGGTTTCAGCAGAAGTGCTATGCATGCTGGGAATGAGAAACACTCACATTACATTGTTTGTTGCAATTAAGCCATTTTACAAAAGTCCTGTGATCAGCATCATCAGTGTTCCCCAACTCCAGTCCTCAAGGCCCACCAACAGGTCATAATATCAGGATATTCCACAGAATGCACTGACAATAATGAAATCACCTGCGCAATGCTAAGGAGAGCCAGAA
Organism: Phyllomedusa bahiana; assembly: GCA_025379985.1. Lineage (NCBI taxonomy): Eukaryota > Metazoa > Chordata > Amphibia > Anura > Hylidae > Phyllomedusa > Phyllomedusa bahiana. The sequence continues at coordinate 148,373 of JAODAL010003485.1, forward strand.
AACATGACCTGTTGGTGGGCCTTGAGGACTGGAGTTGGGGACCTCTGAGCTACATGGTGTTAAGCCCCATGGGACTCCTAGGATCCCCAAAGATTGCAGCTGCAAACACTGCATTGTATCTGATGATACTTGTAAGGTTTAGGACTGATCAGTAAGGGATTGGGGTTGCACTTGAGGACCTTTAGTCAGCGTAGCTCACAGTTCTTTTAAGGGGTTTTCTCACTAGGCTGTTTCACTGAGTCATGAGCAGTTTTACGCTCACTCCGTCTCCCCAGGCTGTGGGTGGTTCTATAGCAGCAAGTAGCAGGAGATGTTATATCTTCAGTAAACACAAGGTACATGTGCTGTGAGGACTGAAAACAATGGCTTATCTGTAATCTTGTAGGAGATAATTAGTTTGCTCTAGAGTTCAGTCCATCCATTGGATGATATCACTCCCTGTTCTAAGCTCTCTGATCTAATCAGATACTATAACAGAGTTATAGTAAGGGAACCAAGGAACCATAAAAAACTGTGCACTTAGAACACATAGAATGTCTCTTATCTCATGACTAAAGTAAAATCTATTGACCAATGCATTTAGAAAAAGTCTTCATTTAACTGTACCTTCATGTTGAAACCTAATCTTTGTAGTGAGAAAATCCCTTTAATCGATTATATGACTGGGGATATTCCAACAATAGACACTTATGGCAAGTACATAGCTCTAGGTGCAGTGTTGGACTATGGTGCCTGAAGTCCACCAATGGAGTGAATTCTTTGGGCCTACCAGATAAGTTGATTCTTGGAGCCCACCAGTGGAGTTAATTATTTGGACCCTTCTAAAACTACTGTAACTGACTCTTGCAATCTGCCTGGGGCAAACCATACCCAGGGCCTACTCTCCTGTCTAGGGGTTGGTTAAGGATCCATGACTTTTAATGCTATAAGTCTAAAACACTAAACATAGAATATGTGTGCAGACAGTCTATCGCACAACTTATATACCCACCAAGCCGGCTAACCCAATGTGACTTATTTCAAGAACTACATGTTGCTAGGTGGTCATAATAATGTGACTTGACTGAGTATAGCTAGGGATGTTCCAGCAATAGACATTTATTGCAGGTGTATATTGGCTATAGGAGTTGGTAGGAGTCATTGGCCTTAAATGTTCTTGGTCCAAATGACTCTCAGTCTGTCTCTAATCTTAACACTGAAAGAGGTTATCCATGACTATTTTGTTATTTGTTATAGGGCTCACAGCTATCTTATATTAAACTTTAAAATTCATAATTCTTAAAAAAATATTTACCTGTCCTGCTTTAGAGAACCAAGCAAAGAGCCATATCCTACCCTCTTTCCTATTCCCTGCAAACCATGTGATGTTCTTTGATCACATGGCCTCACTGAATGTTACATCACACTCAGTGGTTGTTCTTTGAAGCCAGGCTTAGCTCAGCAACACTCCCCTTTAGTGGGTATCACCTTAGCAGAGAACAATCTGGCTGCATTCACTTCTACCAGCCTGTAATTTGAAAGTGAATAGAAGTAATTACATTAGAGTAATTACAGGAGGGGGAACTGTTTGTTTATCTTTGAGTCCTGGTGGCAGAACTTAGTAATGAAGCAGATGACAACAGTTCAGAGCTGGGGGGTTGTGTACTGCTGTCATCAAAATGAAGACTGCAGCTCTGTACAGTTTGCATAGTGGCTCATGAGTCCTAGCTCTCATCATTATCATGACAGAAAGTACAGATCCGGGGAGCACGTAGACCCTATCAGTGATAACTGTGGAGGGAAGTCCTATATTGCAATGCAGTCTGGGAGTTGTAGGAAAGAAATGCTGGAGAACTACTGACACTTCCACAAGCAGGAAATTTCACTGCAAAAAGTGGATTTTACGATAGATGAATAAGGAGGGAAAAAAAGACACACATGAAGGTAGTGGAATATCTTTACTTTCAATATAAATGCTGTTTATAGTGTTCTATGAAATCTTTATACTGCTGAATAACCCCTTACATTTTCTATGTCCTTCCACAATTCCATACACTTCAGAACTCACCTATTTGGGAGAGTTTCTGTAGTTATGTTCATCCAGAGTTTCCTGGTTCATAAATAAAATATGACAGTGACAGTAAAATGCTGTGGCTTTGGGGTGAGAAAACAAGGATCAAGGACTCCCTCATAATAATAATCAATATGTCCGTAGGAAGCTAAGGTACCAGTTTCTATAAGAGGATGTCACCCAACATCTGGTACTCGTGTAGTGGACTGAGAAGGGGTCCTGCATGTTTCCTCCTAATTAGTCTTGTTACTCTTCCAGCTCTAGGGACTGACAGCATGTCATATGCCAAATTTTGGAGCGATTCCACCAAATGTATTAATAGGACACAGAGTTACAGATCAATATGTCAGCGAATATGATGAGGGCCCTGATGTTACGCTGGAGCTGCACAGATATGAGAGATGCATAAAACCCAATGTCTCAAGCTGGAGATGGTAACACCGGGACCGGTGATAAGAGCAAATATAATAACATAATCAGATGATTATAAAAGAGAAATCATAACAGTAACAGGAAAATATTCTAGTTAGTATGTTTTGTAACATGAGTGTAAGGAAGGTAGGTGGCAGGGACAGACAAGCAGATGTCATCCACTTCTGACATTTCTTACTTATATTTATTCCTCAAAAAGCAGAGTGACCATGTAGGCCCTTTTTACACATTATAAACAAATATAAGTCTAAAGAAGCTCAGCAGGCTGGGCCTTTTACAGTCAGGGCCCCCTATCATCACTAAACCACTCTTTGTACACATAGATTCTAACAACAAAAAAATTAGAGAGTATCTGGTAAAAAAGTAATAATTTTTGTTGATGACATCTCTAAAAAGATAGCATACAAAATTGAGGCATCCATAAAAGGCCAAAACAGGCAAGCCTATGGTCACAAACATTGTACTGTACAGTATCAATAAATATGGTGTAATTCAATATAAAGTACACTGCAGTCTAAATATGTCAGCATATCACAAATAAAGCATAAGTATATTACCTTGTTTCCCCAAAAATAAGACATCCCCCGAAAATAAGACATAGTGCTTTTTTTTTATGCAATTCAGAGTTTGGCTGCTTATGCTGATGTTTGTGATGAAATCACTACAGTATATTATTAAATGTTGATTTTTTGTTCAACAATAACTGTGAATTCTTGCCCATGGAAAAATAAGACATCCCCTAAAAATAAGTCTTAGCTTGTCTTCAGGAGCAAAAATTAATATAAGACACTGTCTTATTTTCGGGGAAACAGGGTAAGTAAGATATCTTTTATAAATATATCCCCGGGTTTAAGTAACTATATAAGGGTGTCTCCTTAGTAACTCTTCAACACAGATATATTACGTAGACATCTCCATTATACCTCCTCAATCAAGGCAGTAGACAATATGAGAAATCACCATACCATAAAGACCAGGGACCTTACCGGTGAAAGAACCGCGCTGTCCACCCCAACACGCGTTTCGCGTTAATCCACTTTTTCAAGGGGTTTGCCTGTTTTGGACTTTTATGGATGCCTCAATTTTGTTTGTTATCTTTTTAGAGATGTTATCAATAAAAATTCTTACTTTTTTACTAGATACTTTCTAATTTTTTTGTTTTCTTTTTACACATTGCAGATTTGGTCAGCTTTCTGCATCTGTATTCTGAAGCAAAAGCCAAAACTAGATCTTTAGTATGGTGAATATAAAGTAAGTATTTATACTTCTGCTTTTCTTTGCATCAATTCCTGATTTTAGCTTCAAAAATACTGATAAAAAATAGTGACTAAATCTACAGTGTGTGAACTAGGGCACATTCACACCCATGTATTGGATTTGTATTAGTTCTGTACTTCTATTAAATAAACGTTACCAATACATTTTGTCTTTGTTTCATTTGTTGTACATTTTTATACAGATAATGTTTTCCACAATACACGGCGGCTTCCAACGGTGGCCTCATCATGTTTCTATTGCACTGGTAGCTCATGTTAACATACACGGCTATTCTTTGTAGTCGATGGCTGCAAACTTTACAAGAATTATGAGGAAACACTAGGTGGCTGAGTTTCTAAATATTAGCTTTTTACTTTAACAAGAACCTGGTCACTAGGTGGCGCTGTTTCCTGACGTTAGCTTATTTCTATAACAAAAACCTGGTCACTAGGTGATGCTGTTCCTTAATATTATCTTATTACTTTAACAAAAACCTGGTCACTAGGTGGCACTGCTCCTTAACATTATCTTATTACTTTAACAAAAACCTGGTCACTAGGTGACGCTGTTTCTTAATATTAGCTTATCATCATAAAAACAACCTGTTCACTGGGGTGGGGCTGTGTCTAAATATTTGTTTAATACCATAACAAAAACTTGTTCACTAAGTGGCGCTGTTTGTTTATTTCTATAACAAGAACCTGGTCACTAGGTGGCATTGTTTTTTTTTTTTACGTTAGTTTATTACTATAACAAAAACCTGGTCAATAGGTGGCACTCTTTCTTAACATTATCTTATTACAATAACAAAAACCAGGTCACTAGGTGAAGCTGTTTCTTAATATTAGCTTATCATCATAACAACCTGTTCACTGGGGTGGGGCTGTTTCTTAAAATTTGTTTAATACCATAACGAGAACATGTTCACTAGGTGGCGCTGTTTCAAGATGTTAGTTTATTACTATAACAAGAAATTGGTCACTAGGTAGCGCTGTTTCTTAAACTCAGTTTATTCCCAACACAAAAATATGGTCACTATGTGGCTTTTCTTCTAAATGTCTGTTCATTGTACAGTACAGTACTTCACTGTAGGTAACAATCATTATGTTGTTGATGTAATGGAAATCATCACTTCATACATGACTTCCTCCTCAATTTGTGCTTACGAACAGCAGCTGATCTAAATGAGTTGTACTGCAAAGTATGGTGGAGCAGCTTTACTACAGGCTTAGGGCACTTTCACACAGAGCAGTTTTGGTGCAGTTTTAACTGCGCGCCAATTAAACTGCCTTTATTACCAGCAGCTTCTTTCACTTATCTAAACTGTTTGGAAAGTGAGTAATCAATTAGTGTGTTTATAATCCACAAGACTTCACACGCAGACATTGATTACTTACTTGAAACACCTTTCTGAACGATTTAGACAACTGAAAGAAGCTTGCTGGTAATAAAGGCAGTTTAATAGGAGCGCAGTTAAAACTGCACCAAAACTGCGCTGTGTGAAAGCACCCTTAAACCTGTAATAAAAAAAGAGATAAGTAGCAGACTATCTCAGGCTCCAATAGACAGTGCAGTGCAGCTGGAGTCACTGATCACAGCTGTGCCCTAAGAGAAATGACAGCAGACTGAAAAATATAAAAGCAGGTAAGTAGCACCTGAACATAATGACTATCAAATGTAACCAATCTCATTTTCCAGATCATCTCCTGAATTTATATCACAAGTAGCCAGGGTCAGAAATGCACCATTAATTCACTTGAGAAAGCCGCGTCCCTTGATAATATGCCTTTATTAAAACCCGCCACTTATTGCCAGCAGCCATTTAAACAGATCAAGCATGTGGCTATAAATCAATGTAGATAGTAAATTAAATTAACGCACTGAAGTGCTAGGATCGCGGCTTAGCTTCCAGGACTCTGATCCTTACAAGATGCCAGGATACTTGTTTATTCTTGGTTCATCATGTTTCTATTGCACTGGTAGCTCATGTTGACATACACGGCTATTCATTGTAGTCAGTGGCTGCAAACTTTCCAAGGATCATAAGGAAACATTTGGTGGCCCTGTACCTGGTCACTAGATGGGGCTGTTTCTTGATGTTAATTACTATAACAAAAACCTGGTCAATAGGTGTCACTGTTCCTTAACATTATCTTATTACTATAACAAGAACCAGGTCACTAGATGGGGCTGTTTCTTGATGTTAATTACTATAACAAAAACCTGGTCAATAGGTGACGCTTTTTCTTAATATTAGCTTATCATCATAACAACAACCTGGGGTGGGGCTGTTTCTTAATATTTGTTTAATACCATGACAAGAACATGTTCACTAGGTGGCGCTGTTTGTTTATTACTATAACAAGAACCTGGTCACTAGGTGGCATTGTTTCTTGATATAAGTTAATTACTATAACAAAAACCTGGTCAATAGGTGGCGCTGCTCCTTTACATTATCTTATTACTATGACAAAAACCTGGTCACTAGGTGACGCTGTTTCTTAATATTAGCTTATCATCATAAAAACAACCTGTTCAATGGGGCGGGGCTAATTCTTAATATTTGTTTAATACCATAACAAGAACTTGTTCACTAGGTGCCGCTGTTTCAAGTTGTTAGTTTATTACTATAATAAGAAATTGGTCACTAGGTAGCGCTGTTTCTTAAACTCCATTTATTCCCAAATCCCAACACAAAAATATGATCATTATGTGGCACTTCTTCTAAATGTCTGTTTATTGTTATATATAACAGAAGAACATAATCAGTAGGTGCAGCTGTTACTTAATTTCATTTATTTCTAAGACCCAGCTCACATAAACATTGATCATGACAGACACCAGCGCCACCAAATGAACCACATTGACTACATTGGGGTCCATAATAGTGTTGGTCATTTTAATGGAAAAATAGCACTGCATACTGCAATGTTTCCCTGTCATTTTGGATGAAATTTGTGATGGAGGCTCCGAATAAGACTCATCTGCAGATGCGAGCCTAGCCTGACACAAGAAAAAGGTCAATAGGCAGCACTGTCTATGGTTATCTTGCAACTCAGCTCATATAATATTAACAGCAGCTATACAATACAAGGGGTGAACCAGTAGGCTCTGAATTAACATGGTTTAAGGTGACTCCTACATTGAGAAATGTTGCATACAATATAAGGTGAAGATAAAGTATATGTAAAGAAAGAAAGTTATTCCGGTACTTCGGTTAAAAGTTCCAAAAACATTTATTAATCACATCCCAAAAATCGTATCAAAAGTTAAAATCTTGACGGCAAGTAATGCACACGCATCTTACGCGTTTCAGGTCCCGCCTTGGACCCTTAGGCCTCGTTCACACGGCTTATTTTGCCGCGGATTGGCGCCGTACTGTGCGCCGAATTTGCGCTTCAGTACGGCGCCAATCCGTCGCAGTAATTACGGTAATCCACTGCTCTCATAGAGAACAGTGGATTCCGTCGCTCCTGACATGCACATTATCCAGGCGCAATACGTGCCATGGATTATGCAAGTCTATGGGGCCAGGGAGCGGCGCCCCCGCCGCGCTCCGGCCCCGCCCCCGTCCCGCCCCTTATTCACGGTGGATTTGTGAGCCGGATTGCGCTCACAAATCCGTCGGGAATAAGCCGTGTGAACACGGCCTTAGACGTAGCATAGTGCGTGTGACACAATAACGTGCTAATATAGTCAAACGTCCAGAGAGCACCTGAGAATTAACTCTTAATTATCCTTAATGAAAAGAACATAGCACAATGCAAAACGTAATGTGAATACGATATACAACGAACAAACAAAGAAAAATCCATGTATAAATGCAATTACAAGTGCAAGTACAATAGAAAGAAACACATAATATAAACAAAAAAGGAAAAAAGAAAAAGGGAAAAAGGGTGAAAAAACACAAAAAAGGGAAGAGAAAAAAAGAGGAAAAAAAAAGGGAAAAAAAAGGGAAAGAAGGAAAAAACATCTAATAAATATACATCAGGTCACTTTTATAATTTAAACCTAATGGATACCTCGTATTAAGAGTGAGGATCCAGAAGGCTTCTCTATCCCTCAGATGCTTTAACCAGTCACCTCCTCTAATAGGCTTTTTAACCTTTTCCAATATTAGTACACGAAAGTTGTCCACTCTGCTATCGTGTTTATCCCTGAAATGCCGGGAGGCTCCGGATACTGATCTAAGACTGGGGTGAGTGATGTCATATACATGTTCCCTAATACGAACAGATACATTTCTAGATGTACATCCTATGTACTGTACATTACATGCATTACAGAAAATCATGTACACTACGTGATGAGTACGGCAATTTACCTGATCTCTTATCTTATATTATTTATTAGTTACTGCTGATTTAAAACTAACAGATTTTTGCATATATTGACAAGTGCCGCATCGTTTCTGACCGCATTTAAAACTGCCCTTTGTATGTATCCAATTAGACAACGCTGGATTAATGGAACACCCAGTAACAATACTAGGTGACAAAATGTTTCCTATTGTTTGGGATTTTTTTGCCACAAATTTACAACCTTGTTGCAATATAGATTTCAGTATGGGATCGACATATAACATAGGTAAAAATGTTTTTATTATTTTGACAACCTGAGAAAATTGAGAACTATATTGTGTAGTAAAGTGTTTTCCTTTTTTCTCCCTATGTTTCCTCTTATCCAATAGTGTAAACCTATCTCTTTTTTCTACTGATTGTATAGTTCTCTGAATATGATCAGCTGTGTAACCTCTTTTTAATAACCTTTGGGAAATTATGCCTTTTTCTTTTTCATAATCCTCTCTACGTTTGCATGTGCGTTTAGCCCTAATAAATTCCCCCTTGGGCAAATTTTGAATTACGTGTGTCGGATGGCAACTTTTGGCATGTAACAATGAATTACCTGATATCGGCTTTCTATATATAGTGCTAATTACGCATTGGTTGCCAACATCTCCTCTTAATAGTAAATCCAAAAAGGAAATCTCATTAGAATGGTATTGATATGTAAAAATCAAGTTGTCTGCATTGTCATTTAAGTATGTAATAAAATCTGGCACGGAAGATACCAGACCATCCCAAACAAAAAGGGAGTCATCTATGTATCTTCCGTACCAGAATATGTGCTGACAAAAGGGATTACAATCAGTGTAGATGTACTTCTCTTCCCACCATGCAACACACACTTACCGGCCACTTTATTAGGTACACCTGTCCAACTGCTCGTTAACACTTAATTTCTAATCAGCCAATCACATGGCGGCAACTCAGTGCATTTAGGCATGTAGACATGGTCAAGACAATCTCCTGCAGTTCAAACCGAGCATCAGTATGGGGAAGAAAGGTGATTTGAGTGCCTTGGAACGTGGCATGGTTGTTGGTGCCAGAAGGGCTGGTCTGAGTATTTCAGAAACTGCTGATCTCCTGGGATTTTCACGCACAACCATCTCTAGGGTTTACAGAGAATGGTCCGAAAAAGAAGAAACATCCAGTGAGCGGCAGTCCTGTGGGCGGAAATGCCTTGTTGATGCCAGAGGTCAAAGGAGAATGGGCAGACTGGTTCTCGAGCTGATAGAAAGGCAACAGTGACTCAAATAGCCACCCGTTACAACCAAGGTAGGCAGAAGAGCATCTCTGAACGCACAGTACGGCGAACTTTGAGGCAGATGGGCTACAGCAGCAGAAGACCACACCGGGTGCCACTCCTTTCAGCTAAGAACAGGAAACTGAGGCTCCAATTTGCCCAAGCTCATCGAAATTGGACAGTAGAAGATTGGAAAAACGTTGCCTGGTCTGATGAGTCTCGATTTCTGCTGCGACATTCGGATGGTAGGGTCAGAATTTGGCGTCAACAACATGAAAGCATGGATCCATCCTGCCTTGTATCAACGGTTCAGGCTGGTGGTGGTGGTGTCATGGTGTGGGGAATATTTTCTTGGCACTCTTTGGGCCCCTTGGTACCAATTGAGCATCGTTGCAACACCTTGTGGAATCTATGCCACGAAGAATTGAGGCAGTTCTGAAGGCAAAAGGGGGTCCAACCCGTTACTAGCATGGTGCACCTAATAAAGTGGCCGGTGAGTGTATATATTTGCTAATGATGGGGAAAAACAGGCACCCATCTAGCAACCTTGTACCTGTAAGTAGAAGAGATTGTCAAAACTGAAAAAATTGTGGCATAATAGAAAGGATGTCACTGTGACTATATACTGTTTTAAGTTTTCATCATAGGTGGTATACCTATTCCAAAGTTATTAACGCTTTATCATGTGGAATTACAGTATATAGCGCAGAGATATCACATGAAATCCATAGATAGTTGTTTTCCCATTTAATTTTTTCCATATTTCTCAATACATCACTTGAGTCTTGTATATAGCTGGGAGATCTTTGGACCAAGGGCTGTAAGTATTTATCCAACCATATGCCCAGTCTCTCGAACATTGATCCAATGCCCGAGATAATGGGTCTAAAAGATGGAGGAAATTTTTCTTTATGGGTTTTAGGAAGGGCATGAAAGATCGGTACAATAGGGAAATCCACCTGTAATTGTGTCATTTGTGTGCTATTTAATACACCCAATGTGACTCCTTCCTCTAATAAGCGTTCTAATTGCGTTTTAAATGTATCTGTTGGGTTGGAGTCTAAATGTCTATATACACGTGTATCTGACAACATTATTGCAATTTCCCTAAAATAGAGATCCTTATCCAAAACAGTAATGGACCCTCCCTTGTCTGAGTTCCGTATTACGATATATGGATTGTTTTTTAAATCATATAGGGCCCTTCTTTCTTTACTGCTAAGATTCTTTCGTTGTTTTTTTATATCTATACCCGAATGTAGATCTCTAAGTTCTTGCTCAATAATATACTGAAAATCCTCCATGACAGGGGCTCTGGAATGTATTGGATAAAAACCTTGGTTTTTATAACGATCTAAAACAACATCATTAGCATGAATATGACATTTTTCTGCATTTAAGTCCTTTAGAATATTGAGGGACATTTGTTCTTTAAAATTCAAGCACTTGTATTCTGACACGAGAATTTTTTCACCACTCTGTGGATCTACATGTTGATCAATATCCTGTTCTTCCTGTATAGAGTAGAAATGTCTTTTTACAGTAAGGAGACGGACAAACTTGTTAACATCCTTAATTGTATTGTATAAATTAAAGTTCTTTGTTGGAACAAAATTCAGTCCTTTTCCTATGACTTTTATCTGTTTAGTAGAGAGACAGCATGCAGACAAATTGATAACAGTAATATAATTTTCATTATTCCCTTCTAATATCGCTTTTGTTGTTTCTGAATCTTTCGTGTTGATTGTCTTGGCGGCAGATCTCTTGTGTTTGATCTCCGCCCTATGGGTTCTTTTAAAAAAGGAGATTGTTGTTTGTACTGGCGTTTGTTGGTAGCCGATTTGGATTGTGCATTATCCTGTTGTATATGTATATGTGGTTCTTCCATGCTTGTATTTGCATCCGAATCTGTGGTGTCAGTAAGTCCTTCCGTTTCTTGTTCAAGAACTTAGAGATCTACATTCAGGTATAGATATAAAAAAAACAACAAAAGAATCTTAGCAGTAAAGAAAGAAGGGCCCTATATTATTTAAAAAAAACACTCCATATATCGTAATACGGAACTCAGACAAGGGAGGTTCCATTACTGTTTTGGATAAGGATCTCTATTTTAGGGACATTGCAATAATGTTGTCAGATACACGTGTATATAGACATTTAGACTCCAACCCAACAGATACATTTAAAATGCAATTAGAACTCTTATTAGAGGAAGGAGTCACATTCGGTGTATTAAATAGCACACAAATGACACAATTACAGGTGGATTTCCCTATTGTACCGATCTTTCATGCCCTTCCTAAAACCCATAAAGAAAAATTTCCTCCACCTTTTAGACTCATTATCTCAGGGATCGGATCGATGTTCGAGAGACTGGGCATATGGTTGGATAAATACTTACAGCCCTTGGTCCAAAGATCTCCCAGCTATATACAAGACTCAAGTGATGTATTGAGAAATATGGAAAAAATTAAATGGGAAAAAAACTATCTATGGATTTCATGTGATATCTCTGCACTATATACTGTAATTCAACATGACAAAGCGTTAATAGCTTTGGAATACCATTTGAATAGGTATACCACATATGATGAAAACTTAAAATAGTACGTAGTCATAGTGACATCCTTTCTATTATGCCACAATTTTTTCAGTTTTGACAATCTCTTCTACTTACAGGTACAAGGTTGCCCGATGGGTGCCTGTTTTTCCCCATCATTAGCAAATATATATGTTGCATGGTGGGAAGAGAAGTACATCTACACTGATTGTAATCCCTTTTGTCAGCACATATTCTGGTACGGAAGATAAATAGATGACTCCCATTTTGTTTGGGATGGTCCGGTATCTTCCGTGCCAGATTTTATTACATACTTAAATGACAATGCAGACAACTTGATTTTTACATATCAATACCATTCTAATGAGATTTCCTTTTTGGATTTACTATTAAGAGGAGATGTTGGCAACCAATGCGTAATCAGCACTATATATAGAAAGCCGATATCAGGTAATTCATTGTTACATGCCAAAAGTTGCCATCCGACACACGTAATTCAAAATTTGCCCAAGGGGGAATTTATTAGGGCTAAACGTACATGCAAACGTAGAGAGGATTATGAAAAAGAAAAAGACATAATTTCCCAAAGGTTATTAAACAGAGGTTACACAGCTGATCATATTCAGAGAACTATACAATCAGTAGAAAAAAGAGATAGGTTTACACTATTGGATAAGAGGAAACATAGGGAGAAAAAAGGAAAACACATTTACTTTACTACACAATATAGTTCTCAATTTTCTCAGGTTGTCAAAATAATAAAAACATTTTTACCTATGTTATATGTCGATCCCATACTGAAATCTATATTGCAACAAGGTTGTAAATTTGGGGCAAAAAAATCCCAAACAATAGGAAACATTTTGTCACCTAGTATTGTTACTGGGTGTTCCATTAATCCAGCGTTGTCTAATTGGATACATACAAAGGGCAGTTTTAAATGCGGTCAGAAACAATGCGGCACTTGTCAATATATGCAAAAAATCTGTTAGTTTTAAATCAGCAGTAACTAATAAAGAATATAAGATAAGAGATCAGGTAAATTGCCGTACTCATCACGTAGTGTACATGATTTTCTGTAATGCATGTAGAATGCACATCTAGAAATTTATCTGTTCGCATTAGGGAACATGTATATGACATCACTCACCCCAGTCTTAGATCAGTATCCGGAGCCTCCCGGCATTTCAGGGATAAACACGATAGCAGAGTGGACAACTTTCGTGTACTAATATTGGAAAAGGTTAAAAAAACCTATTAGAGGAGGTGATTGGTTAAAGCATCTGAGGGATAGAGAAGCCTTCTGGATCCTCACTCTTAATATGAGGTATCCATTGGGTTTAAATTATAAAAGTGACCTGATGTATATTTATTAGATGTTTTGTCCTTTTTTTTTTCCCCCTTTTTTTTTTCCTCTCCTTTTTTTTTTCTCTTCCCTTTTTTGTTTTTTTCCCCTTTTTTCCCTTTTTCTTTTTTCCTTTTTTGTTTATATTATGTGTGTTTCTTTCTATTGTACTTGCACTTGTAATTGCATTTATACATGGATTTTTCTTTGTTTGTTCGTTGTATATCGTATTCACATTACGTTTTGCATTGTGCTACGTTCTTTTCATTAAGGATAATTAAGAGTTAATTCTCAGGTGCTCTCTGGACGTTTGACTATATTAGCACGTTATTGTGTCACACGCACTATGCTACGTCTAGGGGTCCAAGGCGGGACCTGAAACGCGTAAGATACGTGTGCATTACTTGGCGTCAAGATTTTAACTTTTGATACGATTTTTGGGATGTGATTAATAAATGTTTTTGGAACTTTTAACCGAAGTGCCGGAATAACTTTCTTTGTTTACGTGGACATTATACCAGTAGCCGAGTGGTTTCTTCCGTGCACCGGTGTCCAGTGATTCAGGATCCGCAGGTGAGCGCACAGAGCATTCAATTGTACTATTAAGATAAATTCTATATCTAGAATTTCTAGGTATCTATATCTAATAGTGAAGTAATGTTGTATCTGTTGTCTATGGGGCCATATAGACTATTGCTGTATACTATAACATACATACTATTTGTATAACAATTATAGCAGCAGCAGGTAAATGACAATTACCTGCCTGATTACATCTCCATAATTTCCACACTGTATGGCAATGACTGACTCTTGTTCCGATGTCACATTCTAAGCTTGTTTACGAATATATGTGATGCTATATTTAACAGCGATTACCAATGCACCAGATGACAAGTCTCGGGAGCTTCATGTTAATCTAATGTGTCTATTGCCAACCGCCTACAGGTTACAATTTCCATAGCAAGGGTTACCTGGAGTCAACAGTGAGGTTAACCCCCCACCCCCTCCGTCAATATGGTAATATGACAATGGACTGTTATTCAAAAATCATCATCAAACTAGACCTTTTGCAGGTCTTAAAGGGTTTAAAGAGGGATCGCTAAGTAACGTGATACCAAATTTTAAAGGTAACACATAGGATGGGAGAAATGCAACCAATTAGCTCTACTAAGCTCTGTGGGTTTAGGGGATAAAGGAACAAAAACCTCTGGAGTCCAGTAACCAATGGAGTCATCCCATGGGAGCTGAAGGTAAAGATTTCTTATTAACCTGCTGTTTTTTAAAGCGTGATGACAATGTAGAAATGGGATGGGTTCTGGCATCAGAGGAGTCATGACAGCATCTGAAATTTATTGCAGTATTATTATTATTCTGTTATCTTATTGAACTAAGATATCGCATCACAGCTTATATGTTTAGGTGGCACTCTTTAAGGGGGTAGTCCAAAAACTAGATGGTAATGTAGATATGGGATAGGTTTTCGTATCATAGGAGTCGTTCTTTCATGACTGCATATGAAATTTATTGTAGTATTGTGATTTTTCTGTTTCTTATTATCTAATTGAACTAAGAGATCACATCACAGCTTATATAAGTGTTTAGGGGGGCACTTTCTTAGGCAGTGTCAGGGTATGTTCACATGATGCACTGCGGCGCGTACAGTACATGCCACAGTACATTGTGTGTTTCAGGAGCTTGTGCTGATCAGCGCGTACCCCCGAGGCACGGGGGGGCTGGCAACCCGCCGCCCCCATAGGCATGCATTAATCGCCACAAGTAATTGACATGTCACTTATCTTCCCGCTCGTACAATATGATCGTATTGTACGAGCGGGGAGAGGAGATGTAATCCATAGTTCTCTATGAGAGCTATGGATTACCCTAATTATGGGGCGCATTTCCCCGTGTATTAAGCACAATACGCTGCAAAATACGCGTCGAAATATGCTCCAAAATAAGCCATGTGAACATATCCTCAAATTCAAGGACTGCAAGCCAAAATGCAGCCCAACATGTCATTTTATGCAGCCCATAAGAGCTTTGACACAGCAAGCAGGACTGGAAAAGGTCTGCATGCAAAAGGAACAGCTCCCTTCTTTTGCCAGAGCATGCAAACAGCACTTGGCAGAAGTGGTGGCACCAGCACAGGTGGGCACCATATTGGATTCGGAGCGCCATTGAGTTCCTCCATCCCACTCTGTGTAACAACTCACAGGTGGTGATACAGCTCTGATAGCACTACCAAGCACTTTATCCACTCTTTAAATAGGACCTATCACCTCCAGGGAATCCCCATCAAGTAACAGGAGACTGAAATTCAAACACTTCCTTAAACATGCTTCATTAGGAAAATCAAAGCATTTCACCTATAATTCAGTTTTTTTAAAAAAGCACCGGCCCTTTAAGAAAGGACTGAAGTCACCCAAGTCTGCACCTGACAGCTTAATGGATCACTATGTTGACAGCTCCTTGAAACTGCTTCTGAGCTGGGAGAGTCAACTCTGAAAGGGGGAACTAGGGACTCTACATCATGTGTACACACTGGTAAGCTCTGGGCTGCTATATCTGTGTTTTATATCATAATACTAGAAGCAGTGTAATATGGATGCCTGTGTGCTGTGAAGGAGGAGGCTGGAAGCAACAGATAAACCCTGTCACACTATATCCTCAGTGTGCTGTGCCTGCTGCACTGTTTGTAGTGAGAGACTCAGAATAAACCTGTGCAAGCAGTTATATCCTCAGTTCCCCCTGCACAGTTGTTATCTGCCAACAGAAGGAATCCTACTAGATAACAATCTCTGCCTAAAAAAGTGAAACTAAAACCTGTGTCCCTGTAATACTGAGGTAAAACCTATGATTTATAATTACATGGATTTGAGAGAAGTCTTATCATTTCACCTGCTATAATTTTTTGTGTGTGTTTGTGTGGAGGTGTTAGGTACTCTTTAAGGACCTCCAACAGCCCTTTAGGGCAATTTTAATTCTGATATGGCCATCAGGGAAAATAAGTTTGATACCCCTGGCATCTGCTCAGTATCTACACCCCTCATTTCCAGAACCCTCACACCTATATTTTTATAATTGTTTTTTGATTGTTGTAATGTTTTATGTATAGCTTTCTGTTCAACAAACTTTGTATGCCATCTTTTCTGCCATCTTTTTCTGTCATACAGAGTTGTGCCTAGGACGGGAATGTGGATCATTCCCTGGTGTCAGGATTTGAATACATTCTTTTCTCATAGTTAATCATTTACTGTGTCATGGTTTTCATTGTGTTATAAGGTGGGTGAATTTTAAGGAAGCTTTGACTTAATCCCCCGGGGCCTGATTGAGCCTCACAAGCTGGGCTGATCAGCTGGAGGCTGACACTTGGCTAAAGACACCCAAAGCATAATCTGTGTTCAGCTAATTACGGACTAAGAATGTCACCCCGGTGCCCCAGCAGATGGCAGCTTTATCCCTCAGACAATGTGAGGAGACGGTTCAGTATCTTGTGCTGTGTCATCCTCTGTTACATTGTAGCCTCCTTCATTCATGTGTTTCCTGTAACTGGGATCTTTTTTTTTCGAGTTACATTTGCATTAGCGCCTTATTCATGCATGCTAATAGCGGAATGGAATAGCATAACTAATGGAATATTTTGTATGATTAACCAGCAACCATTGCTGATAATGGAAGGAAATAAGAATGATATGCTCCATTTGTTCTTGTTGACACTGTCAAGAAGAAATTATGTTACTCTGTGCTAAAATAGTGCTAAGCTGGATACAGGCTGATCCTAGGGCAACTTCAGCAAGGTGATCCTTATCAGTGGCATTTACATTAGGCTCTGTTCACATCTGCATGGTGGTTTCTCTTAATCATGAAAATGTGCAAATTCACATTGGATGATAGTGGTGCCCAACGGTCCCCTCTGACTTATAAGAGGATCTTTTGGATTCTGACGTTTTGTCTAGAAGAATTTTGCTGCATTCTGTTTCATAAAATATACCTGCACCTGACAAAAATACCTGGTGGAGTCTCAAAAATAAATATGAACATAGCCTTAACGGGTAAATTCACATATCACATATACTATAAATTATATTATACATATATATTATTGAAGAACTTCAAAGCAGATTCATTCATAAGAATGAGTAATATCTGCTGCGGAATAGTGATGAGCGATTACGTTGACTATCGTCATCGGGTCGATAGTCGATATTGGCAATTATCAAGACGATTTCCGATAGTCGATAATAGATTATCGCCGATGACCATTAAAGTCTATGGGAGAGGAACAACACCTTCATTCTTACACCCAAACAGGGCTGGAGAAGCTGGAATTAACTTCCACAAAAAGTAAAAGGGATACCTCTACATTTTAAGGCAACCCCACTTAGGTTATAAAGCCACAGAAAAAAAGTCACAGACCATTCACTATTCCCTGTCTTGTACCACAGCCAAACCCTTAAACCTGCATGACCCACAAAAAAAAGTGCCGAAGGCAGTAATTTGAACCATATTTTACTTAAAACTGGAAAATTGAAAAACCCGGGCCCTGAATGCAGAAATGGGGCCACAAACCTGCATGACCCCAGATTAAAAGTGCCAAAAAAGGGGAAGCCCTTTCAACCACCTTTTTTAGTTTCTTTTGGCCCATAGACAAACCCTGTCCGGGGCCACAGCTTTAGCCCCAAACCTCATGCCCCCAGATTTAAAAATTTCCCGGGAAAAAAGGAGCCCTTTGAAACCCTTTTTTAGTTAAAACCTGGCCCATTGACTATACCGGGTTCTGTACCACATTATGACCTTTAAAAACCTGTTGACCCACAGATTAAAAATTTGCGGGAAAAAGGGGAGTTTTTTTCAACCACCTTTTTTTATTTTGAACTGGACATTGACTATATTTTCCCGGGGCCCAGCATGACCCCAAAACCTGCATGACCCCCAATTTAAAAAGTGCCGGACATGGGAGTTTTTTTAAACTACCATTTTAGTTAACTGGACATTAACAATATCTGTCCTGTCCACAGTATACCTTTAAAACCCCTGTCTGAACCCCAGATTAAAGAGTGCCGGAAAAAGAGCCCTTTGAACCACCTTTTTTAGTTAAATTTTGGACATTGACTATACCTGCCCCTGGGTAACCACATCTTTTCAAGTTTCCCCTGAAACCAAACCTTGTACAATTCAGCTATTGTTCAGCTTTTTTGAAACATGCAAGTTTTTTAGTACTTTAATTTCCTAAAAAACACATTTTTAAAATAGAGGGAAAAACCCCACCACGTCTTTGTTTTCTTTTTTTTTTTATTGTTTTAAAATTTGGGTTGTCTCACTACAGGAATTGCTGCTATTTTAAAAAAGTTCTTGCAAAAACAATCTTTTTTGCAAAAAGGTTCCTTTAAAATTTTTCCCTACCTATTCCTGTTTCTCAAAACCCCATCCCCCCTTGAGCCACTCTTAAACAATTGTAAAAAAACAAAGCCCTGTTAAAAACCCAAATTTTTTTAAAATTAGGCCCTGTAGTCAAAGCGGGGCATTTCACGGGCAAAATCCCCAAAAAATTTAAAAAAAACATGACCCTTGACCCACTTTTGAAAATTGTGAAGAAAAAATGTCTGTTAGAAACCACTTTTTTTAAAAAAGGACCTGTAGTAAAAGTTTCATTTCAAAGCAAAAGGGCCCCCAAAAATTCAAAACATCCCCCCTTGACCCTTTTTAAACAAATTGTAAAAGAAAAAATTTTTCTGTTAAAACCCCACATTTTTTTAGAATGGGACCTTTAGCCCCTAGCTGAAATTTCACAGCAAAATGCCCCCAAAAATTCAAAACATAAACCATTGAGACACTTTTGGCAATTGCGAAAGAAAATGTCTTTTTAAACCACATTTTTTTAGAATGGGGCCCCGGGAGTCTACTGCTTTTTCACAGCAAAATCCCCCCAAAAAAAATTCAAAAAAATGACCCTTAGCCACTTTTGACAATTGTGAAAAACAAATGTCTGTTTAGAAGCCACTTTTTTTTAGAATGGACCTGTAGTATTGCGGGCATTTCAAACCCACATGACCCAAAAAATTAAAAAATGATTTTCTAAACCACTGTTAAAAATTGTAAAGGGAGAAATGCCACTTAAAAAGCCACTTTTTCTGTTCCAAAGGATCATGATTATAGCTGAAATCTCACCCCCAAAAATTCCCCCAAAAAAATTTATAAAAATGATTTCCCGTCACCCACTTTTAAAAATTGTGAGGGAAAATGCCCTTAAAAGCCACATTTCTTTCCCAAAAAAGGAACCATGGTTTTATAGCTGAAACTAAACAGCACCATGACCCCAAAACCTTTTGACAATCGAAAATTCTAAAGAGGGAAGTGATAAATGGAATACGGTTTTGTCATGAAACCTTGTTTGGCTTTTTACTGTCTCCCCCCACGGGCAAAACCAGCAAAATGAATTTTTTTGGGGAAAATGAGAAAAAAAATTTGCAGTAAAAAAATATCTTTTTAAAAAACTTTTTTTCAAGAGGCCTTTTCTGTTTGAAGGGGAATGGGGGAAGTAGCCCGGGCAACAAATTTCGATGAACTCCACAATTGGGGCCCAACCTCATCAAAATCCATGCCTATTCATCTTGATAAAAACGCCCAAACTCCAATTATCTGGGGAAAAGCCGGATGTTTTTGTCTGTAATGCCCTCCTCCGGCTGTGCTGAAGGCCCCCGCTCAAATGACCTGGCTACGGGGGCGGGGACAACACCTCTATGGCGTGCAGCGAGCTCGGGGCCCCCCATTCATTTTGGGGTACCCAAAGTCATTGGGTCCCCAACACATCCAAAAACATCGGTGTTGAGATGCAGATAGTCGTGCACCCCTGATCTTAAGCTGGGCTCTGGTGTTTTGGGTTTTTTGCCCCCCGCATTGCATGGCCCTTTTTTGAAGGGGGTAAATAAAGATTGCCCAAAAGGGCCCCACCCCAAGGGGTTCTTCCACATTGGGGCCCGCTGCGCTGGGGCCCGCTACGGAAAACCCTTCGGCTCTCTAAAAGCTGTCACGTCGCTGGGCCGTTTGGGTTCCCCCCCCCCGTGACCTTTGAAAAAACGTAAAAGACGCAACAATTTCCCCCCAGTTATCAATCATCAAGGTCTCCAAATTTCCTCATTTTTTTTCCAAATTTGGGTGGGTGGGAAAGGAAAGTCTGAGTTTTTGTTTTGTACCCGGGGTCCCCGGGGAGTGGCCACCCAGTAACGGGTTTTTCATTTTGGGTGGCCTTAATGCGAGGATCATGTTGGAGGAAATGGGAGGGATCCCAAACACTCCCTGTTAGAGATGGAGGGCCCTTTCCCAAGCCCTCTGGGGCGAGGGGCACTAGCAAACTGAAAACTTCCTCACTTCCCCTCCCCTTTAAATTCACGCCAACCCCCCTTTCCAAAGGCCGGGACTTCGATAACATCTGGGGTCTAAAGGAAATACCTCCCCCTCCGCCCTTCCCTCCGGCACAAGCTTCAACACGCCCTTACTTTCCTAAAATTATGCACCCCCCGAGAGCTGATGCGCCGCCCCTTTCCCCAAACCCTGGACCCCAACCACTGTCCCAATGAAGACCGAAAAAAAATTTTGAAAAAGTCGGCCTTGTGGGTTTTTTGGGGGAGAGAAAGGGCCCCTGTCCCCATTTTGGGGGTCCCCCTCCTCCTCCGGCCCCTGTTTGGGGGGCCCCTGGGTGTTTTTAGAAATGGGCCAACGATCATTCCCAGGGAACCCAAGATCAAACCCCAAAAGCTCATGCTGACAAAAACAATTTTTGCCCGCCATTTTTGGGGGGCTTCCCTTTAAAAATGGGAAGGATGGTGCAGAAAATCTTTCACCTGGGCCCCCACTCCCCCGGGGGCTCAAAAACCCCAGGTCCGCACCGCCTTATCAGGGGGCCCTGTGTCACTTCGTAAAAAAATTTTTAAATGGCATTGGCGCTGGGTGCCACAATCGGGTGGAGCATGTGGAGGGGGGGAATTTCCAGCCCTGTTTTCCCACGTCAAAAATGAACAGTTTTACGGGGGGGCCCGAGCTGGGCCGCAACTCAGCCCCGGGCGAGACGAAAACAGGGGGCGGGAAAGGCGGAAGGAAAGAAAATCAGACCTCGACCTTTTTCCCCCGCCAAAGGGAAACCCAGACCCGGGTTTGCCCCTTTAGAAATTTTCTGGACGAAAGGGTTCATGACATTTCCCGGCAAGGGTGGGGCTCCACCTAAACCCATTTAATGGGGGCCAGGGAAATTTCGACCATTAATGCACACCACCTTTCCTGGCACAAGGTTTTTTTGCCCCACCAGCCGTCCGGTTCCCCCGGTTGCGGAGAGCCGTTTCCCCCCAGCTTTCCCCGACCTGTTGTGGACGGTTTTCCCCAAAACAGATTAAATTTTTCCCCGGGCCTGGTTTCCCCCTGGGGATGTGATGCCCCCCAGAGGACCTTGGGGAAAAAGCCCTCACCAAACCCCGGGGGTTTTGAACAGCTTTTTGGGCCCAGCCTGAGACCACCGGCCCCCAAAAACCAAAAGAAAAATCCACCCAAACTTTAAACCCAGTGAGGGTGCACAAATATCCCTTTAAGGAAAAAAATTTAAAAGCTCCGGGACTTGCCTAAAATTCCCCCTTAGATGTGGGGTTTAAGGGTTTTCCCCTTCGATCCACAAACAGATACGAAAAATGTTGGGGCTCCCGAGTGTAAACCGCAATAGTTTCCCTTTTAATATTTGTGGAAAATAGAGGAAAAACACCAGGCCAAAAAATTCCCCCAAAAGACGTAAAAAATTTCCCTTTCCCTTTTTTTCAGCATAATATCCCTCCACGGGGAAAATTATTCTGAAAAAAAAGGAAGAAATTTTTACGCAATGGTGAGTGCTAAATGTTTTTCCTCTATTCTTCCCCCGTATTTCCCAGAGAATAGGGGGCCTTGGCCTTGCTTATTAGCCCTGTGCCCGGGGGTCAGAAGGAAATTTTTCCGAAAACAGATGCGACAAAGCCTTTAAATTTTAGATGACCCCGTTGGGTGTCCAGGCAAAGGGGCGGCTTTTTCCCGGGAAAGAAATGCCTTTTCTCGGCCTCTGGTTTTTGGGGGCAGGAAAGGGCCATTTACCCTGGCGGAACCCCCTCTGTT
Organism: Phyllomedusa bahiana; assembly: GCA_025379985.1. NCBI lineage: Eukaryota > Metazoa > Chordata > Amphibia > Anura > Hylidae > Phyllomedusa > Phyllomedusa bahiana. Next base: position 170,735 of record JAODAL010003485.1, read on the forward strand.
TTTCCCCCCAACGGAAAGGCAACAATTTTTCCAAGGCCCAAAAAAAAGCCCGGGGGGAATGGCCCCACATTTCCCGGCTTTTGGTTTTGGGGTGGTTTTTGGGGTTAAAATGTTTCTTCTTGGGTCCCAAAACCCGGAAGAAGAAGGCTGGCTTTTTAGAAATGGCCGCGTACCGGCGTGCAGGTCGTCAAACAAGGGAGAAGGGGAAGGGGTTGGGTTGGTCTCTGGGGGGGTGCGGGGGGTAACCCCGGGTGAAAATGGAGGGGGTGAAGTTTGGCTGATCCCTTTATCAAGACCTCCGAGAGACATTGGGCAGCTGAGGAATGCTTGGGGGGTGTCCGGGGGAGGAGGGGGAGGGGGAGACAGAGGGGGTGAAAAGGGTTGGGGAAACCGGCCATCGGTGTGGGCCTTTTTTTGGCCAAGTGTTTCCCTCCATTTCAACTCATTTCATTCGCTTCATTGAAATAGAAAAATGTTTGGGGGGGTGGGTTTAAAACACCTAAGATTCTTGCCTCTACTGATGCGGGTTTAAAGGGAAAGGGGGGGCATATAATCGCTGGGAATCAGAGGCTTTCTCAAAAAGGCCCAGGCTTTAAGGTCCTGGACCCCTTTTTGAAAGGCCCATTAAACGAGGAGCGGGGTTTTTCCCCTGACCGGGCTGGCGGAATCCCTATCAGCGGGCTTTCCCGCGACCCCGCTCTCCCCTTTTTGAGGCGGGGCCCGTACTGGGGCCCTACCCCACGTCTTCCTCCTCGCCATTGAAAGAAAGCGCCCCGCAAGCAAAATTTTTTTCGGAAAAACCCACGTTGGTTTCCCCAATGTTTGTCATCATCATCATCAACACAGGTAACTTGGGGCGTTCTGACATTCTGCATCCAGGAAACTGCGGGGGTACAACAAGAGGCACTGCAAGGCGTTGCCGACCACCCGGATTTTTTGGAAAATTTACCGGGTTCCTTCCCCCTCCTCGATGTCATCAGTAACTGGGCGTCCCGAGCAGGGTAAAATCATCCTCTTTTCCCCTTGATCTTTTTTAAAATGCCTTCTGACCCCCCAAACCGGGGATTTTTTTCCTCAAAGAGGGCCCTTTAAAAAAATGGATTATCCACAAAGGGGGGGTACACGAGTTGACATTTGGGCTTTCCTTTTGCTTCATTTGGGAAAGGATGCTGATGATGCGATGACAACCCTTTTTGGCCGTGACTGGGAGGGGCCAGGGGGTAAACTGCTGGATGCAGGTTGCATTAACCAATGAAGAACAGATTGGGCGACGCTGTTTTTACTGGGGATTCCCCAGGGCCCTGACCCAGCGATGACAGCCTGACAGTCCTGAAAATTACGGATCCCCTGGCCCAAAAAAAAATTGTGTTGGGTTTTTAGCATGGAAGGAGCACCCCTCCTCGTACCTCTACCTCCTGTTTCCCAAAACCCCCCCCCTTTGCTCGCTTAAACCCCCCGGGGCATTTCGCCCCCATTTTTAGAAAGATACAAAATTTTAAAGGATGGAAGATTTTTTGGGAAAATCTCTTTTTACAAAAACGGGAAATCCCCCAGAATATTTTTTAAATCCCTTTAATTTTCCCCCCACCCAAATAGGAATTTGAAAAAGGGAAAAGTTTCAGCGAAAAACAAAGTGAAATCGTCGGTTTGGGAAAAACCCTAAAGACAAAAAACAACAGTGTTCTCCCCCTTTATCCCAGGGGAATTTTCAATGCCCAAAAGGACTAGAAAAGCAAAAATTTTTCAACAAAAATACATACAAGTACGCCAATCGCCAAACCCGAAAATTTCAACAGCCCAATAAAAAAATTCAGGGAAATTTCAAAAAGAGAGAAAAAGTTTTTTTTGCAGCAATGACAAAAAAAAACAATGCTAGAAAAAAAACTAGGGCCGCAACAAGTGCAATACACTTTTTTAAAACCCATTTGGGTAATAAAAAAAGGGATTTTTTGGGACCAAACAAAAACACCTCGGTGACGACAAATTGCTGTATTCAAATTTTTAAATGCAAGGGGGCTCAAGAACAAAGCTGGCCTGCGGCAAAAATTTAAAAAAAAAACCCATCTGAAAAGTATACGGATAATAAAAGGGGATTTTTGCACCTAACAATACACCTGCGGGGGACGAAAAAATTGCTGTATTCAAAAATTTTAAAAGGGAAGGTGGGGTCTATGAACAAAAACTTCCCGCGCCAAAAATGAAAAAAAAAACCCATCTGAAATGTATAAAGGATAATAAAGGGGTTTTTTTTTGCACCTATCAAAAACACCTGCGGTTTACGACAAAAATTTTTGTAATTTAA